>CAUYQV010158217.1:0-27143 GCA_963574575.1 Galagoides demidoff | reverse complement strand
CTTGAGCCCAGGAGTTGGAGGTTGCTATGAGCTGTGATGCCATGGCACTCTACCCAGGGGGATAGCTTGAGGCTCCATCTCAAAAAAAAAAAAAAAAAAAACAAGTCTATCTCCCCTGCCAGTATGCTTTTCAAGGACAGTAACCAGGATTAATTTCAATCTTTTACCCAGTGCCCAACATAGTGCTAGGCACAACCAGGGACTCATGGAACGTTTATTAAACCTGATGGCGTGTTTATTGGAATCAAGTTAAATTTGAACTAGAGTTCTGACTAGATTGCTTCTACAGCGCCTTCTCAACCTAAGATTTCCTAAGTTCATAATGTTATGAAATACTGCATTTAATTCCCTTCTCTGAGTGTCAGTTGCCTTGTGTATCAAATGTGAAGGATAATTCCTAAATCACATGGGTATTGGGAGATGCAATGGGTCAACTTATGTAAAAAGACATGGTAAGGCTCAACTTCCGTATAAAGGCTAAGTAGTAACATTCACTTTCCCACCCCTGTGCTTCCTCTGGGAGATGCCGAGATAACAGAAGAGGTCCTTGTCTGTGCCGCTTGATTTGTATTTGTTGTTACTGTTCTCTCATCTCAATTCTCCTTAATAAAGGTGAGCTAAGTTTTGTTCTTTCCCCAGGAAAAGGGGACTATTTCCTGGCACTAATGTCATCGGGATGAAAAGGGGACGTTTAGAATAAGTCTCCAGACAGAATAGGCTTCACATGTAGAATCCAGTCTCCCTGCCCATCTAGAGGGATCCCGGGAAATGCCTTTTCTCCTCCCCTTTTCCCAACCCCCTCCATCATGGCAAAGCCCAGTTCATCTCTTTACGATGATAATTATCATCAAAGACATCGTCTGAGTTTAATGCCAGTGACTAACAATGTTCCGGACAATTATTTCTTTCCAACTATACTACCTCACCCCCAAGGAAAATGTCACTTTTGTGAGGTAATAAATGTGGTTTATTGGGAGACTGGACACATTGAGGTCTGCCGTTTAATTTGATAACAGCTCATCCTCAGCAATTCTATGAGATAAAGTCACTCAAAAGCAATTTCTTGCAAGTACTTTCCTAAGTGTTTCCTGAATCAGTACGTTCCAAACTGACGTCTCTTCTTTGTTGGAGGCATATTTTGAAGAAAAAGGATTAATTCATCCAATGGGAAGCTGGGGGAGCTCCACCCAGAGCAGTCAGTACTGTGCCCCCAGTTCTCACTCTCCATGGGAAATTATTCCTTGGCACCCAAAGCTGCAGCTGGGCGGCATGCCCTGCCAAGCACTCCTCTTTTGCCCCAGGTCTGCTCGGGGAAGAGACACCACCCAACAGAGGAAGGAGAGAGGGGAAGCAACTGTTCCTTCTGTCCAGTAACTCTGCTCCCAACAAAGGCTGAGCCAGATACGTGCCCTCTGGTGGGAGCAGAGCTGTAAAATAGGTTGGGATGCCCTGTAAAGAGTAAGATTTGCAGCAGAGAACTTATAGCCATCTTTACTTACAAGACTCACCTGCGTGCCCACACACTGACTGTTCCCTGGGTCATTTCTGAGATTACAGCAATAAACATGTTTGGGAAGATTGCTATGTTCATTTGTGTGGATGTGTATATAATGCTTTCCTACCTACCTAGGATCATGTGTAAATCAGAAGAAACAAGACCACGAGACACTGGAGGATAGTGACCCTTTTCCATTCTTCTGCTTCAGGATCAGAAAGACTTGAGTTCAAACCCTGACTCTGACACTTACCACTAGTTGGCAAGCCTTGAACATGTCCCTTAATCTCACATGGTTTGTCTTTTTCTGCTACAAAATAGAGATGGGGAATAGAGCACCCCTTCCTGTGCTATTCTGAGGACAGGATGGAATAACACACATGAAGCACTCAGCATAGCACCCGGTATCTAACAGGAGCCCACGCCATGGGGGTTGTCACTGCCCTTGCCATAGGTGATGCTAAATGGTAGCAGTAGGGACTTAGCACCTAGCCCAATGCAGGGAAGACAGAGGGGGTTCAGTAAATGTTGAATTTATGATTGAACAAACAAATAGATAAATGTGCCCAATATTGTCCTCTGTGTTTCAGGAAAGAGTGCTAAGAACAGACAAGCTAAATGAGCACAAAATAAACCCCCCAAACAAAAAACACATTTATGTGGAGTTAAGTCATCTGATTGAGAGGCCAGAGCTCTTTAGCTATCACTGATGACCACTCCCTCACCACACTCATCATCTCACACCCTCCCAGGCCTAGATGTATATGTTTAAGACACAAGCCTATCTTCAGATAGAAAAGCTAAAATTTTGAAGGAAGTGCCCTACCTTGGTAGTAATTTAGTATAAAGTCCTCCACAAACTCACGCCAGTGAAATGTATATTATCGAAGCCAATATGGCCTCATTTGTATCCACAAGAGAACACGCCATGGGTAAATAGGTTGGCAAAGCCAAGCTCCATCTTCCAGCAATAAACACTTTTTGAAGAGGCCGTCAGCATTTTTAGTACAGGGTAATTGCAACCTTTAAAGTATATAGGGGAGCTACAGTTTTCCACTTTTGAGAAAAGAAAATGGAGTTAGAGCTGTTAAGATTTACCTGTTGTTGTTTTTTAATCAGAAAGTTATAGAACTGAACACTGGATCCGAGTCACTAGTCCTAGACCCCACTTCTTAATGCTGGGGCATGTCCTCATATGGGACGATTATTTCCACCCATTGGATTTCTAGAGTTGCCCACTAGAGTAAGGAACTGGGTGATTTGGGGGACAATGTCTTATCCAAGGCAGAGCCAGGGATCTTCAGGCACCAGGCATAGGTGAGGAAATGTCAAAAGTTATTCGTTTTTACAAAATATGATAGTAAGATCCCCATTATTTCCTCTCATTATTCAGTGTCACCTTTCTGCTTTTCTGACACTTAACTGTGACAACATGACACAAAAATATCAGGGCCTGCAGGCTCCCCGACCCCCTGGCTCCTCTTCCCACAGCTGGGACATTTGACCCCTGCCAACGGGCTCTGCTTCAGAGTCAGCACGAACCATTCCTTCCCCTTTGCACATTTTTTTTTAATGCCTACAATCTAGTACATGAAAAAATACAGGACTCAGTAAGCTCTTAATATATTAATAATATTTTAATATCCTTCCTCTTCTCTTCCTTGAAACTTTTTAAATTCTCTAAATATGGTTTTATTCTTCTAGAGATGGAGTGGTATCAAGTTTATCACTTGGGTATCAGAGAAAAATGTCAAATCTTTGAGGGTACATCTACAAAAGAAGTCCCAGAAAATGCCCCAAATAGCCATTCAGAGATTGAAAATCAGGCAGCTGAAGCCCCGCTCCTCACTCCGGGGCCCATGGCAGGCATTTTTAAGGGTTTTTTTTTTTTTTTTTTTTTTTTTGTGACGGAGCCACAAGCAATCCCCTGGGTGGAGTGCTATGGCATCACAGCTCACAGCAACCTCCAACTCCTGGGCTCAAGCGAGTCTCCTGCCTTTGCCTCCCAAGTATCTGGGACCACAGGTGCCCCCCACAACGCCTGGGCCATTTTTTGGTTGCAGCCATCATTGTTGTTTGGTGGGCCCGGGCTGGGGATGCAAACTGGCCACCTTAGGTGTACGTGGCTGGCGCCTTAGCCGCTTGAGCCACAGGCGCCCAGCCCGCAGGCATTTTTAATTGCCTACCGCATTCATTCCTTTTCTCCACTCTCCTTCCTTTCAGGCAAACTACAGCTCAGACCACTATCCACAGAATATTCTACACAGCCACCACCAATCATCTGGAGCTAGCACATGAAATGAAAGCCCCTTGCTATCACTGCCCAAGTTCATCAAGATAGAGACTCAGATGAACCCACACAGACAGCAGTTCTAAGGTGAACGTATTTAACAATTTTTATCTGGATAATTGGGTCTTTGGTGACTTGTAAGTGAATCACGTGTGCCCAGGCTCAACCCTCTGAGGTCAGAAAAGTTTTGTGGGACCCTGAACTCCCCACCCAGTCCCCATGGGGCAATGCCTCAGAGGGAGTCATGAACCTACATAGAGCAGCAACCAGTCCACAGACCGCTAAAGGTAAGCAGAGCAGGTGTTTTGTAAGCCAGAATGAGGGCCAGCAGAATGCAGAGGGACAAGCAAGATGTCAGATCAGAACCTACACGGATGGGCCAGATTTGGGCCAGGATGAGGAGGTCAAAGGTCAAGCAGGTGCACTTCTGGCTTGGCTATGTGTACCTGCCCGTGGCACCCAGGCTACTCCTCCACATCTCAGGCTGATACAACAGAGGTGCTTTATGTTATTTAACCTGGAATACTTTTCCTGCTAATCTCTTCAATCACATCATCTCAGAACATTGGTTAAAGACTCTGGAGACCCCCATTGAAATTCTAATCCTTTCACATATTTATGTGCAATGTGACCTTGCGCGAGCTTCTGAAATTTATGAGCCTAGACCCCACATTCATATCTTGGAGATCCAATGGATTTGATTCCAGTTCACTGTAACAAAGCAAATAATCACAATTAATCAAGTCACACAATTTCTTTTGTTGCCTATGGCACCTAAAAGTTACATTCACACTCCACTGAAGTCTTCTAAGCATGTAATAGTATCTTGTATAAATAACATGTGCATGCTTTAATTTAAAAATACTTTATTGCTAAAAAATTATCTAAGTCTTCAGAGAGTCATCACCTTTCTTCTGATGGACACTCTGGCTTCAGTGTTGATGGTTACTGACTCATCAGGGTGGTGGTCGCTGGAGGCTGGAGTGATTGGGACAATTTCTTAAAGGAAGACACCAGCAAAGTTTGGGTCAATGGGCTCTTCCTTTCACAAAAGATCTCCCTGTCGCATACCATGCTGTTTAGTAGCATTTTTCCACAGTAGAACTTCTTTTAAATTTGCAGTCAGTCCTCTCCAACCCCACCCCTGCTTCATCAATTAAATTTATGGAATATTCTAAATCCCTTGTCATCACTCCAACAATACTCACAGCATCTGCAACAGGGGTAGTTTCCATCTCAAAAACCACTTTCTTGGCATAAAAATTAACTCCTCCTTTCTTAAAGTTCGATCATGAGATTGCAGAAATTCGGTCTCATCTTCAGGCCCCACGTCTAATTCTAGTTCTCTTCCGTTTCCACCACATCCAAAATTAATTTCTCCACAGAAATCTCCACCACCTGAAAGTCATCCAGGAGACTTACAGTCAACTTCTTTTAGACTCCTGTTAATGTTGACATGTTGACTGCCTCCCATGAATCACAGATGCTCTTAATGTCGTCTGGAATGGTGAATATTTTCCAGAAGGTTTTCAATTTACTTTGTCCAGATCTGTAAGAGGAGTCACTATCTATGATAACACAACCTTAGGAAATGTATTTCTTACGCCAATAGAATTGCTTGACGCAGGGTTGCCACAAACCTTCGATTTGTTAAAAACACAATATCTAGTGCAAAATAAAACAAGACGTGTACATATCAATAGATAAGTTAATCTCTAAAATCATTGGTCTTTGAAGTTCTGTGATTCTGAGATATAAAGAGGGGGCAGGACAGAAAGAATTCTGGACGCCAGAAAACAGATTTGAACACCTGTGCTAATCTGGGGCTGAAAATGAGAATTAATCCATCATCATCTCTTTTCTGATCATTTCAAAAAAAATTCTAAAGTCAACCAAATTTGATAGCTAATAGAAACCCAATTTCTAGACTTTTCATATAGTTTGTGCATTAACTCATGTAATAAAAATAGACCAATATCATAAAGTTTTTACTATTTGCCATTACTATACTGGATGTTTATATTTTTTAGTTTGTTTAATCCTCCCAACAAAGCTAGTAGGTATTTATTTATTTATTTATTTATTTATTTTTAGAGACAGGGTCTCATTCTGTTACCCAAACTGGAGTTCAGTGGTATAATCACAGCTTACTGTAACCTCAAATTCCCAGGCTCAGGCAATCCTCCTGCCTCAGCCTCTCAAATAGCCTCCCATGTGTCATCATGCCCAGATGGTTTTTTCTTTTTCTTTTTATTTTCTTTTTAGAGATTAGGATTCTCTATGTTGCTCCCAGCTAGTCTCGAGCTCTAGGCTTCAAGTAATCCTCCAGCCTTAGCCTCTCAAAGGAGAGATTACAGATGAGAACCATTACCCCTGGTCAAGTATTAGGTCCTTTTTTTACTTCTAGTAGGTGAGAAACTAAAATTTAGGACAATTAAGTAATTTTCTTAAAGTTGAACAGCTAATAAATATTTAGAGTCAGATTTTAAACTTAAGGAATCTGAATTCTGGTAATTAAGGAAACGTGAGTAGTATACATATAAAGTGCTTTATTTTTTAAAAAGTCTATAAAATAGTCTTATAATAAACAATATATGGTTTATATGTATATATCATATTTATATGTAGCGTTTTCCATAAAATATCCTGTAACAAAAATAACTGCTCAGAGGGCCTCTGGAAAGGAATGTCATCATTAGCAATCTGCTGAGTGGCTGGGTCTGTGATGCCTTCAGCAGTGTGACAAACACACAAAGTTCACGGCAGCTTGAAGGTCGTATGCTCTGCCTTGCTAATGCCAGGGTCACACCAGGATTTAGCTCAAGGGTTGGTGTATCAGGGGTGCACGGGGGAATCTGATCCTCCCTCAACACTTGAAGCAATCATCTCCTAGGGCCATAACCAGGAGGATGAATTTGTTCAGGCATACATAGATGCAAATCAAACGAGCTCGTAACAGTGGCAGGGGGAGAGAGGGTGAGATCTTCTGATTGCCCACAACTGGCCCCGTTCTCAGCCTGTACACCCTAAATGCTCATTCTCTCTCCAACCTTCTCCAATATGACTTTCATCTTCCCTTATTCCTCTGGAACTTGACTTCTTGTCAAGGTCACCAGTGACCTAGATCTTTGATACTCAAAGAGTGGTCTGAAGACCAATAGCTTCAGCATCATCTGGCAGCTTATTAGAAATGAAGAGAAATGCAGAGTCCCTGACCCAGCTCTAGGATGTGATTTTAATAAGGTGATACCCATATTCATTAAAGATTGAGAAACATTCATCTAGGTCTTCTCAAAGCAAATGACTGATTTTCCACACTCACTGCTTTTTGCCACACTTTGCATGGTAGCCCGTGCATGGTTGATCATTCCCACCATTCTCGAAATATTTTTGTCTGCGCTTTGGTAATATCACAACTACTAGCTTGCTCCTTACTTCATTGGCTAGTCTTTCTTGGATTCCTTTACTAGCTTTCTCCTTCATTTACTCTTTCTGCTTGCACTCTGATCCATTCTCCAAACAGGATCCAGAGAAGTCACTTAAGACAGAAATCATAGTACTACTCTCCTTAAAACCCTCCAATGCTTTCCCATTATGGTGACAAATACATTGGTCTGCAATTCACAAATACAGCAAGTAACTATGCTTTGTTCTTCAATAATATCAAAGGTCACTGGCCACAAGTTGGTTCAAGAGTTTGATAATGTCATTGAGAACCTAATTTCTTCCATTTTTTTTTTGATCTGTCGTCTTCAATGCATCAGTACCATCTCACCTCATAACTGCAAGATGGCTGCGATAGCTCCAATTATCACATCCTCATATAACACCATCCAAGAGTAGAAAAAAAGAAAGGGCTTTATTTTATTAGGAGGAAGGAGAATTTTACTCAAATATTCTAATCAGAGTCCTCCTCAGATTCCAGAACTGAGTCACATTACTAGCCAGCCCTAAATTAATTAATAGTGCTGAAGAGACGTGTCCAAGCCAGTTATGATTCATTTCTTGGAGAAGGGGAAAATGCATTGCTCTTCAGAGGACATTGTGGTCCAATTTCTGAATAGGCAGGGGATCAGAAATCACAGTGTTTATTTCATTTTGATGCTATAATGCCTGCCTGCTTTCCACCTCATCTTTCTACAGACTTCCTCACTCCTCCCACCACACTGATTCTCGTTCTATTGCTCAAAATGCACAAACCTTGTTTCCATTTCAGGGACTTTTAACTAGTTGTTTTTCCTACTTGACGTGTTTTATAGGTGTTTGCATAAGTATCTCCTCCTCTTCACTTAAGTGTCCTCTTCCCAAAAAGGGGATCCTCAACCACCCTGTCATGTTGTCCTCTCTCTCACCCACTTCCCCATCAGTCACTCCATATCACAGTGTTCCACTTTGTCTTCTTCTTTACAGCACTTATCTGTATCCAGAAGTACAACACCGTGGGTTTATATTGTCTATCTCTGCCCTCTGCGTTGTCAATATGTTCATTCAAGTATGTTGTCAATGTGTCTCCCCAGCCCCCAACACAATGCACAGTGGGTCTCTTAGTGACCAACTGGCTGACTTCATGTATGTGCTCCTAAGCCTGTGATGCTGTGGTGGGCTCAGAGTCAGCTAGGCCAGCTCATAAAAAGAAAGTAGCCTAGTAGTTTAGAGAACAGAAACTTAAAAAGTGACGCAGCCATGGTTGGTTGATTGGCTGGCCCCTGCCCACGTCTCAACCTAGCATGGCCTCTTGAATAAACAAGCATCTCTTCATTACCCCATGACATTAAGCTGAGAGGTCACTGATGCGCTGAAGATGATACATCAAAAAGAAGAGATTAGGTTTTCAGTGATATTATCAACCTCTTCAATCAACCTTGGAACCTCTGGCCTTCAAATAATGAGGAGTAAAATATAATTGCTTGCTATTTGTATACTTATACATTTCTCCCTCTAAATATGTAAATATTCTTGAGTAAACCTATTTGCCTTGGAAATTTTGCATAAAAAAGTCCTGAGAGATCCTAGCAAGTGAGTCACCCAGCCACAAATGATGTCTTAGGTGAAAACTACAGCAAGGACTACAGTTAAGGGGCAGGCGTTCTTAAAGGCGAAAGGAGCCTCTGGAGCCTAATTTCTTTAATTCAATTCATATAAACTCCCCTGCAGGATAGCATCATCTCTAATTTTGTGCCAGAATAACAGTTCCAAAGCTGAACAATATTATGTTTTCAGCAAACTATGAAGGAGGTAAAGATGGCCAAAAGGACCACAGCGTCAGCTTCTCTGGTTTAGATATCACACAGTTTGAACCCATGAGTTTCCAAGCCTGGCTGTTGTCTTGGTGAAGCTCCTGAACCTCAGCAGCTTCATCTGGAAAGTGAGACTGAAATATCACAATGATATCAAGGAGATTATATTAGTTAATGCTCCAGATCTTACATTTACATCTTTAATCCATCTTGAGTTAATTTTTGTGTATGGTGGGTGATAGTGGTCCAGCTTCATTCTTCTGCATACAATGATCCAATTTTCCCAGCACCATTAATTGAATAGGGTATCCTTTCCTCAATGTATGTTTTATCAGTGCTGTTGAAGATTAGTTTGCTAGAGGCTTTATTTCTGGTTTCTCCATTCTGTTCCATGTTTCTGTGTCTTTTTGTATACCAATACCATGACGTTTTGATTACTATAGCCTTGTAGTATATTATAAAGTCAGGTTATGTGAAACCTCCAGCTTTGTTCTTTTTGCTTAGAATGGCTTTGGATACTCAAGCTTTTTTGGTTTCATATGAATTTTAGGATTTTTTTTCTAGTTCTATGAAAAATGACATTGGTATTTTGGTAGGAATTGCATTGAGTCTGTGGATTGCTTTGGGCAATGTGGTTGTTTTATTGATATTGATTCTTCCAACGCATTAGCATGGGATGTTTTTCCATTTGTTTGTGTCACCGACAAGTTCTTTGACTAATATTCTGTTGTTTTTCTTGAAGTGATCTTTCACCCCCTTGATTAAATGTACTCCGAGGTGTTTAACTTTTTGTAGCTATTGTAAATGGAATTGGTTTCTTTATTTGGTTGAATAGAAATATTACTTCCTTTTGTACATTGATTTTGAATCCTGAAACTTTACTGAATTCATTTGTCAAATCTAGGACTCTTTTGGCAGAGTCTTTAGGGCTTTCTAGGTATACAATCATGGTTGCCAAAGAGATTAATTGGTAATTTGACTTCCTCTTTTCCAGTTTGGATGGCTTTTATTTCTTTCGCCTGCCTGATTGCTCTGGCTTGGACTCCCAGTGCCATGTTGAATAAGAGTGGTCAAAGTGCAAATCCTTTTCTTGCTCCAGTTCTCAAGGGGAATACATTCAATTTTTCCCATTCACTATCTACGAAATACCTAGCTGAGAGAAAAATGCTCTAATTATCCTGGTCCCACTTCCTTTCAAGTTTGCCAGCAAGAATTTAGGTTCACTAAAACTAGACAAATTGAAAAATGATCATTTAAGCTCTCAACCTACTCAGATCATTCCAAACACCAGAAAAACATAGGCTAAGAAGGAATATCTCACTTTAAAAAACAAAAATACAAGTAACCTAACTAAAAAGTGGGTAAAAGATTAGATATTTCTCCAAGGAAGATAAACAGATGACAAATAGGCACATGAAAAAACGTCCAATATCATGTGTCGTTAGGGAAACACAAATCAAAACCACAATGAGATACCACTTTGCACGCTAGGATGTCTATACTAAAGAGACAAATGTTAACTAGTGTTGGCGAAGATGTGGAGATACAGAAGCTGTCACAGATGGAAATATAAAGTACTATAGTCACTTTGTTGTGGCATCTAGAGCAGTGCCTGTCAAATAGTACACGTTCATTAAATACTATTGATGGAAAGGATCGCATTGTGGACAGCTATTCACTTCACCTGTGCAAAGAGCTGACTTATACACACATCTGTCTGTCAAGGTTTGCCAAGCTTTTAGATTCAAATTCTTTGTGCTCTGTTTTCATTTCTCTGGCCTAATTATTTACATGCATTTCTTTTAGAAAAGCTTTCTACCTCCCTGGTACTATTGCACATCTCTACCAGACACAGCTGAGTACTGTTTCTGTGCCTTATAGATGGCACTATAGTCACTGCATACAGGAGCCTGTAGCAGCCCGTCTAGCCTATGGCTAGGAGGAGTGAGAGTTATAGGAAATACCTGTAATGGAACACCTTGGTGAAAAGGGCATGGAGAGAGATTTAGTTCTAACAAGCATGAGAGAGCTCGCAAGATGAGAGCATTGGTGAATTGGCAGTCTCTACACCTGTGGTGTTGAGAGGCATGAGCTTAGCCTTATATTAGGTTGGAGGAGAAGGCAGTCAAAATCATGGACATTCTATCATGGACATGCTTACTCTGACTCTGTCTCCTCTTCTGCCTGCAGAACGCCAGCACGGCATCTCTCTGCTGAAGATTACCAAGCTCTGCCAAAGACTAAGCTCTATCCATGCTAAGAAGACTGCTTTACTCTAAGATACTCTCTCCAGCTAAAGTAGATAGCCCTCAAGCACCTAAGAGAAACTGTTCCTGAGCAAGGTAGCTTAGTGGTCCGCGTCCAGAACCTACCTAAGCTGGGCCCAAGACCTGGCTAGTCCCGGACCTTGACAAGTGGTGTCAAAAGCAGATCCTGACAAGAGCTCTCAGCTTTTATAAGTCCTGGAAGGGCAAATGACATGGAGTCCATATCTAAGCTATGTAAGAAAGTTCATATGATCTTGAATTATTTGACAAGTATAGGCATACTTCTTTGAGAAAATGTCAACACAACTCTGTTTTTACAGGCCCATAACTCAAAAACATCTGTAGGTTCTTGTGTCTGTAAATTTCCGTGGGGAAGGGGAGTGACTACATGAGAATTTACACATTGGTCTCAGTTCCCCTATGGGCTATTTCAACAAACATTAAAATTGGTGAGCAAAAGTTTGCTTTTGACCTATTTCCTCCCCTACTCTGACCCCAAGTAAAGCATAGGTTATGGTTTAGGTATATCTTCTATCGAAAAAAGCAAAGAGAAAGTCCAGTAAACCAAGAAGTCTTTCCCTGACATGCCTATACACTCGAAAATGTTTTACTCCCTTCCTACGACTGTAATTTTTTAGTTAAAACAGTTGTTGCCTGAAAGTTTGCTTTTAGTCTAAAAACAAGACATAAATGATCCGAGTGACAATGTTGCCGCAGGGTAAGCTTGCTGCTCAGTTTCCATTAATAATAGAACTGACGGTGGTATCTCGAGTGTGTTCACAGGGAAGCTTTTCTAACAGGAAACACAAACAATGCCCAATATACACCTAGCACATCTGCACTTCCACACGCACAGCGGACCTGGATGGGATGGCGAGGAGCATGAGAAGTTGCCCTTTGTTTCTTCCAGGTGAAAATTAGAACAACTCACCTGCTTTTGCAGCAAGTAGTTTTGAGGAGAGTCCACACAAGGGCTGTGGCTCTTTGGACGAGTGCCCTCTCCATGCATTATCAAAGACTAGAGAGGCCATGTTGTAAGCCACGGGTTTTGAGGACTTGGGTTCTAGGCCCAGCTCCACATTAGGTAGTTGCATGGAGGAGTTCACGTAACTTCTTTAGGCTCATTCTATAGGATGCATTGATAGCAACACTCCCTGCTTCACAAGTATCAGTGAAAAAATGATTTTTTAAAAAGGCTTTATAAATACGGAATACAAAGTCAGTTAAAGTGGCGTAACTTAGTTGGTCCAGTCTAATAAGCTCGTTATCAGCAGAGCTTTGTCACAAGGACTTCGGCAGTGTGTCCTGTGAAGCGTAACCCTGCGTGCTCACCATGTGCCAGGCACTGGGTCAGGTGTTTTACATGTTATCAAAATTTATCACTGTTTTATCAAATCCCTTCATAAACCCCATGAAGACACTACTATGAGCCTTATTTAACACCTGAAAGGCCGTATAATTATAAAGTGGTAGTGGGTAATCCAACCCAGAGCCCAGATAGGTCCACCTGCGTCGCTGACATGCCACCACCTCCCACCTGGAAACACTGAGCCACCAGGTCGTCTCCATTTCCAAAGAGTAGAAACTCCTGGTCCAAAATGAATCTAGTTAGCCTCTCACAAACTCTTACTGAAATAATGTCATAGAGCATTCAGAAAAGGAAGATGATCACTTTTAATATGCTGAAAAAAAAGGAATGATAGATCACCTAATGCTGGGAACGGGGAGGAAGTGATATCAACAACACCACCAGCAGATCTGGGTGCAGAA
This sequence comes from Galagoides demidoff, assembly GCA_963574575.1. Taxonomy (NCBI): domain Eukaryota; kingdom Metazoa; phylum Chordata; class Mammalia; order Primates; family Galagidae; genus Galagoides; species Galagoides demidoff. The sequence goes on along the minus strand of CAUYQV010158217.1, from coordinate 14,084 downwards.
AATCCTGGGCAGGTTGATGTTGAGGACATAATCCGACTTCACTTAGACCAGAAGCCACCTAAGACTCAAACTGAAAACTGGTCAGACGTTCTTTTTCCCCACCTGGTGTTACTCTATTAAGTGGGAAGATAACTTTCTCTGACATTTCTCCTCTTAGTCACAGCCCTACCTACACACCTGAGTTGTTCTCTTATTCAGGCAGGGGCTGTCACCCTGGAAAACAGTAAAATTAGAAATTAGGTCAGACTCATTGGTGGGAGACCCTAGAAAGGCCAGACATGGTATAAATCATAGTTTTTGAAGATTTATGGATTCCAAATACTAGAAAATAAAACATCCAAGTAGACATAAGTTGCCAACTCAGGAGAGCAGTAAAAGTGCACTGGTTAAAAGTTTTCTAGAAACAGAATGAATTAGGAGCTGTACTTCAGCTGACCCTTCAGTGGTGAATTTTAAAGAAGGATAAAACCAACCCATAAGATTTTGAACCAGAACAATGGCTTCACTGCCGATCACAAAAATCGACAAAGGTGCTGTCCGATTCAGAGATTACTAGGGAGAAACAAACCAAAATGGGACTATGAAAAATAACCCCCCCCAACTTCAGACCAAGGCAGGCAACCAGGAGACCCAGAATAAGATCATTTCTCTGAAACTGACCAAATGGGGAGCGTGCAGAAGAAAATGTCCAGAAACTGGTGTCCCTAACAGAGGTCTGGAAGAGATTGCCTCTCCCACATAGGAGGGGAAGTAACAAAGACTGAACAGTCTGAGATGACGGGACAACAGGAGTGGGAGAAAGGAATGACGTGAGACAAAAGGAGATGTCAAGGAGATAAGAAATGCTTCCAACAGGACTAAAAAGAAGACAAAATACTCACACAGGACTAGAGTCCTCCCTGTAGAGAGAATCGGTGGTCCAGAAAACTGAATGAGTGATGGGATACAAATTTTGAAATGGTTTTTTAAAACACAAAAACAGACATTTTTAGAAGTTAAAGAAAGAGACAAATAGTCTGGAAGTGGCAATCGGGAGCAAGTAGGGTATCTGTCCCCAGCCTGGTTCTGAGGGGTTCAGGGTGGGAGAGGAAAAGTAGCCATCTTCTCCTTCATATAGATACAGAAAAAAACTGTCCTCAACAGACAGGAAGATTCAGTTAAAGCAGCAAGGATAGAGAAAGTTCAGAGGATAGATTGAAAATGTTGGGGAATCTGCTTTTCCATCTCTGATAATCATACTATCTGATCAAACTTCCTACATCCTGCCCCCCATTGGCTCACACTGCAGTGGGGAGAACAGAAACTGCCAGCCGCCTTCTCCACCTCTGCTCGTGAGATGGAAAACCCCACCCCTCACCCACTAAAGCCACTCCTCTCGGGGTACACAAGACCCCCGTCCCTTCTCCTCTTCTCAAGAACCTCACTCTGGCCCTCCACCTGCTCATCACCTGTCTTTTCCTCTCTGCCAGATCATTCCGAACACCAGCAAAGCATACTCTAAGAAAGAATATCTCACTTTTAAAAACACCCACTCTTGAAACAGCATTTCACATTGGCTACGAGCCCGATTATTCTGTCCTCGCACACTTGGCCTTCTCAAACACGTTGTCAGCACAGGCTCTTTCCACTTTCTCATTTCCAGTCCACTCTTCGCTCCCCTTTAGTCTGGTTTCTGTCCCCGTCACTCACAAGGTCTCCCTGTCCTTGCCACAAGCACCTGCACTGTTCTACCCAGCCTTCTCCTTCTCAGCACCGCTGCCCACTGTGTGTTTACACAGCAGACCAGAGCTCCAGCAAACCACTGCCTTCTCCCCGCCCCAAGGGCAGGACTCAGCCAATGACTGACGGGGTCCCATCATGTGGGGTAACCCTCTCTGGCTTCTATGTCTTCCCAGTGGAGTCAGCCTCAGTTGTTCATGCTGGCAGCTGGCTAGATAACACACCTTTTGGCAGCTGTCTTTGTTTTCTCATGGCACCTCCCTACCCCCTACTTGTACCTCTTAAATAAACAACTGCTACTTGAATCTTTGTTTCTGAGTTTGCCTATAAAGGAATCCAAACTACGACAATCTCTGACGTGTTTCCCCACCTCCGATCCACAGGCCAGCTAGCAGCACGTGGTCCAGATAATCAGCCTCTCTCTGGACTTTCAGGATGCCCCGCCCTCCTGGTTTTCCCTCTCCCTCACCAGCCAACCTTCTCCACCCTACCCTTTCTTAAGGGAGAGTCTCAGGCTTTCATTCCCATCTCTGGTCCTCAGTTCCTACTTCCTTTTTCTATTTCTTCCATTTGACTCAAGTTAGTAACTCCAGTCAAGCCTCTCTTCTGAATTCCAGACTCATTCTAGATATTCTCACGCTACATTGAGTTTATTCCCCTCTGGTTTGGGTGGTACATCGGACACGATGCACACTCTCTAAATGCATCATCTCATTTGATAAACTTACAACAATGATCCAAGGTGCTAACTACACTTTTAAAGGCAAGGAAAGCAAGAATCAAAGTGCCTAGGGGCTCGCTGGGTTTATGCAGCCTGGCGAGCAGCAGTGTCAGGTTGTGAAGAAAGTCTTTCTGACTCTGAGGTTCACACTCTTATCCTCCAGGCCACTCTGCTTCCTGTACTCCTGCTTCCTTTGCACAATGGGCACACAGGTTTTATAGAATAATAAACTGTCAAAACTGGAAGAGAACTTAGTGTTTATCCAGTTCAGCTCTCTCATTTTACAGTTGTCCAAAAAGCATGAATAATCTTCCTGAGATTTATTTCGATATCTGCTTATATTTATGGTGAGTGGTTACTTTTACGCTTTATGTTCAGGGCAGCAAATGGTGCTAAGGTTCTTTCTTTTTCCCCCTGGGTTGTATTAACAGCCCTGGAGTCACTCTCTGCACCAATGTTGATGGCGCACGACTTCCTGAGTCCCTTGATGCTGGCACGCCTCTAGAGAGCTCTGAGGGGTCAGCGTGTCATTTCTCTTGGAGATGTTCTTGGATGGGGTGATTTTCCAATTGCACAAGCCAGTGACTGGAATTTTGACCACAGCAGCCTGTGAACATATCTCTGTGAAGTATCTACCCATTTCCATTAAGGCTATTTATTGTGCTGTATCCAGAGCAACTAAATCCAAGACCGTGTCTGTGCCAAAGACATGAATAAAAAGTTTAAAAAAAAAATGTAGCTATCCAGATGTTCTTTGGCAATGACAAACATCCAGACATTTGGAGACATCTGGATGACTGACTGACTTTTTCAGTTTTCATCTGGAAGATGAAGAGTGTGCAGACACGGGATGATTACCTGCTGGATGATAATAAACAAATCTCTGACAACGGCCACAGGATTGCAAACATCTGGGCGGAAAGCTGAAAAATCCAGCTAACCATCCAAATGTTTGGCATCATTTGAACAAAACATTGGACAGCTGGAGATGGGCAAAGTCCAAAAGAGGAGGCAAGAGGTCCCCCAAGCAAACACTGCCTACATGAAAAACTGGTTTATGTTCTACTTAAATGGGACAGTGAGTTAGGAATGGTACATTTTTTGTATTATAATCCACATTCTAGAATCTCTCTCCTCTACCCTGGGGTTTCCAAACCTACTGAAGTCACAGAACCTCCGGAATTATACGATCAGGACCCGATCTGCTTACTTAGCATAGGCATAGGAGTCCTTAGACGTCACAGCCAAACTGTAAAGTCTTGTCTTTGTGTGGTTTCTCCATCCACCTAAAAAGATATAAAATACATCTGCAGGCTTAAGGACTTGAGAATGAACAAAGGTGGTGCTTTCTTCACCGTCAGGGGTGGGAAGAGGAGGGTGCCCTGGGAGCGTTGGCCTTGAAGCCTGAGGAAGCTGGAAGGAAAACGAAACATTTCAGGCTGCTGGTTCAAGGTCACTAAAGTCTATGTTGAGTGAGGCAATGAGACAAGGGCACATGTCCCGCAAAAGTAAACTTAGTCATATGCTTTAATTGACGAAGGATGAAAAACATTCTACACATGAGCAAATCAGTGCTGAGGTTGGGGCTGAAAGGACTATCATCCTTAATGGTAAATTATCTTGTCGTTAGTGGCAGAAATGGCTCTCAGCATGCCCACGGCAGCTGCAGGAGTACAAGCCACAGCAGCAGCACACGGCGTGTACATGGCTTAAAGGACTGGCCACAGAGGGGGGAGCCCAGCACCTGCTGGTGGAGGGGGCAGAGCACAGAAGAATCAGCAGGTACAAATGAACAAAGCTACCGAGAGGCTGGGAATCAAACGTGCTTCTGACTGTCACCTGAGCCTGTGGTTTTTCCTTTTGCCTAGGAAGACAAAGATTTTTGAGCCCAAGAAAATTCGAGGCATCTTGATGTTGTTTTTCATCTGGGCTGTGTTAAGGAAAATGTAATAAAACTTCCACCTCTAAGCTGTTGTACTTGTGATATTTGCTTTCTGGCCATTTTCCTTGACATTATCTGGGAACAAATGCTTTGTGAGAGCATGAGGAGGAGAGTGAAATTTGCAGACCAAAAAAGGAAACAGACGTTGGACTCAGAAATAACATTCGCACAAAAACGTGGAAAACAACAACCAGTAATTGTACAGACAACCCAAAGCTGAACTTCCCTTGCCAAATAGCCCTCGAGTCCCTTGCAAATTTAAAAACTATGGTGCAAAGCCAAGATGCTTTCCTCAGAAAATGACTGTCTCTTGATCAGCCACCAAAAGAGACAAGGAAAAAGAAATCTATTCCAAAGGCCCCCTTGGATTGCGTAAACAGCCCAGGTCTGTATATTCACCAGGGCCTTTATTCTATTGTACTAACATTTAAAACCAGATGCTGGCTCTCCTTGCTTCTTTGCTGGAAGAATTACCGTCAACATGCATTGTTTCCGAGTGAAACTTAAGGCGAGACAGTCTCCAAGTCCTGTAATTAAAATGAGTTTAAAAAAAAAAAAAAGAGCTATCCAAAATTCTTGGCATTAACACTTTTATTACAAAGACACCCCTGAGGTTACAAAGTAATAACGTAGAAGTAATCAAAATATCCACAAAAATATGTGTTTTCTAAGTAAGTTTTTCTAATACCTGTGTGACCTTGGGCAAATTACTTCTGTATTCTGAGGTTCATGTTTCTCATCTGTAAATGGAAAGGTTTATAATTTCATTATCCATGAGGTCCTACCTGAATTTTTTTTTTTGTATTGTTGGGGATTCGTTGAGGGTACACAGAACCAGGTTATACTGATTGCTTTTGTTAGATAAGGACCCTCTTATAATTATGTCCCACCCTAAAAGTTGTACTGCACCTCTTGTCCCCCCACATCCTCCTCCTTCCCTTTCTCAGCTCCCCCCATCCTCCACCCCCACCATGTACTAGGACCTTAATTGTCTTCATATCAGAATTGAGTACATAGAATTCATGCTTCTCCATTCTTGTGATGCTTTACTAAGAATATGTGTTCCACTTCCATCCAGGTTAATGCAAAGGATGTAGAGTCTCTATCTTTTTTAGTGGCTGAAAAGTATTCCGTGGTATACAGATACCACAGCTTGTTAATCCATTCCTGGGTTGGTGGGCATTTAGGCTGTTTCCCCATTTTGGCTATTATAAATTGGCTGTGATAAATAGTCTATGGCAAGTGTCCCTGTGGTAAAAGGATTCTTTCCTTCTGGGTAGATGCCCAGCAATGGGATTTCAGGATCAAATGGGAGGTCTAGCTTGAGTTCTTTGAGAGTTCTCCATACGGCCTCACAAAAAGGTTGTCTTGGTTGGCAGTCCCACCAGCAGTGTAAAAGTGTTCCCTTCTCTCCACAACACGCCAACATCTGCAGTTTTGAGACTTTGTGATGAAGGCCATTCTTACTGGGGTTAGATAATATCTCAGGGTAGTTTTGATTTGCATTTCTGTAATGATTATGGAGAATGACCATTTTTTCAGATGTTTGCTAGCCATCTGCCTGCCTTTCGAGAAGGTTCTATTCATGTCTCTTGCCCAGTGAGCTAAGAGATTGTTGGCTCTTTTTATGTTGATTGATTTGCGTTCTTTGTAGATCCTAGTTTTCAATCCTAGTTTTGATCCTTTGATTCAAGCTTTTGTCTGAATCAAAATATGCGAATAACCTTTCCCAATGTGTTTGTAAAAAAAAAAAATATTTTCTATTGAGTAGAAACCCTGATCATCACTAGTTTTATTTTCCCTAAATGCTCCATTCAAAGTCTGTGTTTGGTTATGGAAGGAAAAAAGGTGCATAAAACGGAGTGCTATGGATACATTATTGGTGTCCTGGCTTTAGGGAATCTAAGCAGGAAAAAACCTTCACTTGGGAATCATCAATATTAGTGATTTTTTAAATGTAGAGATATTATGCAACTCCTTTAAATTCCTCTCTCCCTGCGGAATACAAACCTCATGTCCTATTTACTAAAATTTAGTACACACAACTATTGCATGTACTAAATTTTAGTTGTATTAATACACAACCATTGTGTTGTGTTGACAAAATCCCCTACAATGAAGATTCCCTAAAGATGGAGTAGGATGCAGCAGTAGAGAGATCTTGTAGTAGATGATTTGCAGAGATCCTCCAGGCTCACCAGCTGCTTTTTTGAGAACATCACACATATAACAAGTATGAGAATAGGTGATCCTGTTTGTACTATCCTGTTTGTACCCCTCTTTCCCTGGTACAGCTATGGATGATGTGACCATACATGGAAGCTTGATTCAAGGTGAACCAATCAGACTCTCTCCTCTGAGAATTTGGAATTGGTATTGAGCAGCTGGTTATAACTGAGGACATATAAAGTTGGGAGCCCTTGGGAGACAGAGGTAATAGAAGACCAAGGCACATGTCTAAGAGGGAAAGAGGAAGAGAGCAGAGGGGGCGAAGGGAGAGGGGGAGTGAGGAAGGGAGAGAGAGAGAAGGAAGCAAGTAAATCAGAGTACCTGGGGAAGTTCCAATTCCTGTGTCCAGCTCTCCTGCGATCCAGACATGCTTCTTGCTTCAGTCACTCTGGATTTTTTATTTCAGCTAGGTTTATGTTCACTGTAACTAAAAATGCTTTTATCCAAAATAGATCTTACAACACTTGGGGCTGGGCTTGTACATCAACCGATTTATAATACTAGAAAACTCTTTGAAAAAAATATTTAAACAATAAAAGTTTTATTCATTCCACAAATACTTACGGATTACCTATTAGGCATCAAGTAATACACAATTAGAATGTATTTGTTCAACTAATACTCATTCTGGGAGGTACAGAAATAAATGAGCTACTATTCTTCCCACGAAGCTTCCATTTTATAGAGTGCTAACTATATGCATTTGTGAAGATTATGATTTAATGCTGTAACTTAATAGATTTAGTATTACTAAAAGCTAAATTTCAATAAATTTGCCTTTGACTAAATCAAGACAGCTGACTCCTTTAAATCCTTGTTTTATTTTTCTGCCGGGTGTGTTTGGTTTTATCCCACTCTGCTGGAGTCAGCCCACTCCGGGCATCCGTGTTCAGTTGTAGCCTTTTCTCCAATCGCAATGTAGGGAATGGAGTTGCTTGAGACTTTAAACTTGGAACCATGGTAGGCCCCCTCAGTATTGTCTTTTTCAAGAGCTCATCTCTTTAGTATACACTTTAATAAAGGTACTTGAGTGAGGTAAGCTAAAGGCTAATGGAGAATATATATGGACAGTATATACTTAATTCAATTAATTTTAGGTACTAAGTATGAATCTTAGTAGTTCTAGTTATATCTCATCTGCCTATCTTCTGTCTACCTCTTGTTATTGGGGAAAAATAAACATTCCTTGGTTCCAGATGAAAACTATGGTCTCCCCTGCCACTTCCATGTAACCAGGGAGCCCTTCTCACATGCATTCCCCAAAGTGGATGCCTATTGGAATAACCTGGAATGCTTGTAGAAAAACACTAACTCCTCTCTCAGACTTAGTAGATCTAGAGTTGGGCCTGAAATCTGTGTGTTCAATGACTTCCTGGTTGATTGGAACATGACTACTGGATCTATGGTTTGGAAGACTGAGGTGTGGCATTGAGAAGTTTAATTAAGGTCATCAGGAAGGAGCTCTCCATCAAGTGTGTGCATGGACTACTGCCCAAGGGCACTTGTTGGGAGGTGGAGGGGGGCTAGAACCAGCCCTGACGCCTCTCACCGGTCACACATCTGGCACAGAGGAAGGGCTGCCTGTTTCAAATGTGCTCTAAGTACTGATGGCCCAGTGGCAGGCCTGTGATGAGATGCAGCTGTGTGATTTCAATCTCCATGCCACACAACATCCAGAGTAGTGCAAACTCTGCTACTGTCTTTTAAATAGTGTCCTTCCAAGGCCCAACCACCACATAAAAAGTTTTTCATATCTATTTTCTAACTGTAAGTTTTTTTGTTGTTGTTTGAAGGATTTTGCTCTAGGCTAGAATTTAAATATGCTCTGAAAGATGTTATCATATGTGATCTATACCATACAGGCGCATACATACTCACAAGCACATGCCTAGGTCCCTATGTGTACACACATGACCCCCTTATCACATGAATGTGAGAAAAGCAGCCTATTCTATTCCCCTCTTGGGAATTAACAGCAATATTAGCATATTAAAGTCCTTGAAAAGTTCTGCTATGCAGAAACCTGCCAAACTCAGAAAATAGGGCTTAACATTTTCCCAAATCAAAAGAAAACCAGTTTCTTTCCTTCTTTCTGTTTATGTGGAGCAGCCAATTAATCTTTTTCTGCATAAGACGTGTCCTTGAACATCCCTTTATTTTCCATCCTCTGAGTTTTTCTTGCTTGTAATTTAACCTAAATGACACAGGGACCTTAGGCATCTTTGTCTCCCTAACACAACACACACAATGCATAAAATGCATTTATTTATAATAACAAATAAATGTTTCCTGAATGAATGGATGAATACATAAATGGTTAAGTAAGTAAATGGTTAAGGGTTGGGAGTTTTTTTGCTTTGTTTTGTTTTGCTTTTTTTTTTTTTTACAAGATGATGAATTTTAAACACTGAAGCCAACAACTTTTTGGTGTTTAATACCTATCTCAGTGAATGTGTATGTTTTTGTGTTTATGTGTCCTGGAAACTACCCACCCACGTGGTGAGGCCACCCTTTTCCAGAAGTTCTCAGTTGCTGCTTACCCCTTTGGTTCTCATTAGCAGAAGAAGCTGAATCCCACCCGTTCCCTCTCATCTCAGCTTGTGCCCTGTCAAGACTTATCAAGATCTTCCTTGCTCAATTCATGGGCCATCATTATTTTAGAACCTGAGATAGGAAGGCAGTAGATTTTATGTGATTAGCTGCTGAGATAAATGTTAATTAGTTTTCAATTTCCATAAAGTACCCCACTGACAGAAAGATTTGTTAAGTCAGTTAATGGCTATAGATGATCATTCCGAAATTGGGATGGAGGATAAAGTGCCATGAAGACAAGGGCTGAGGCGGACAAATACAAAGCAGGCAGCATAGAATGTATTAGCAAAATAAATGGAAATGGGACCAAATGAATCACCACATGACCATATAGTAGAAAATCATTAGAAAGAGCAGATTGGGGATCAGGACGAGGTAAGGAACATAAAGTGGGTGGCAGGCCAGACATTTTTATCATTCCACCTTGAAAGAAAAATTGGGCCCCATATCCAAGAACTGGGACACGTGTGAGCAAATAACTACTGTCTTAGTCTGTTTGTATGCCTATAACAGAACACCAGGGGTTGAGTAATTTATAAAGAATAGGGATTTATGTCTTATATTAATAGTTCTGGAGGCCATGAAGTCCAAGGTCAAGAGGCTACATCTAGCAAGAGTGCTCTTGCTGGAAGGGCATTCCTTGGTGGTAAGTGTAAGGATAAAAGAGAGGAAGAGGGATGAACTCATCTTTTTATCAGGAACTCACTCTGATATAATTAATACACTCTCAAAATGCCAGCATTAATTCACTCATGAATCAATGAATGACTTAATTACCTTGAAAAGTTCCCACCTCTCAACACCATTGCTTTGAGATTAAGTTTCCAAAACATGAACTATAGGGAATACATTCAAACCATAGCAACTACAAAACCTAGACTCCAGTAACAAATCTAATGCAGACCCCATCCTGTTTTAGTCCCATCTAGAAAGCTGAGAAATCCTTTCATTTCTTCCTTGAGTAAAGGAAATTGTTTTGAACAAGCAAGGACAAAAGGAGAAGGGAGAGAGGGTTGAGGTAATGGGTTTTATTTCTCCTGGATAGCTTAGAGTCTAATTCATGGGTTTGGACATGGGAAATTCTGCATTCCTTCTGCACCCCAAGCTTTCTGGCTTGGGCAAGTCTCATAATTTTGCTGTGCCTCAGTTTCATTTTTTGGAAAAGGCAGATGTAAGTCTATCTGCCTCATTAAGTTGTATTGAAGATAAAAGAAATTATGTATTTGACACATTTTGTGCTGTGCCTGAACATAGTAAATATTCAACCCATATTAGCTAGGACTATGGCTGATTATAGGGTAAGGCCATTAACCAGAGACTCAAAGTATCTCAATGCCACCGGTGCTTAAGTTACAAAGTTTGCTAATTTCCATAGCCTTACATGTTGCTATTAATGTTTCTAAAAATGCTATAGGCAGCTGACTATCTTACCAGATAATGTTAAATTCTGTAACAAACAGACATCAAACCCAGCACTCCCACCTACAACTGCTCTCCAGTCATGCACCTCCCAGTCAGTTCACTGTGCCCCCTAAGGGGGACACTGCCAGGTGCCTTGACAACACTCTTCTCTCTGCTTCAGGATCTAAGGGTCAAGGCATGTCCTTGGCAACGCCTTTCCCGCGCCCCCCCATCCAAATGTAATATAATAAAGGAAATTTTGCAAGAAATATTCTCCAATTGACTCTTTCTTATTCCCAAGTCAGTGCTCCCTCCAACACCACCCTCCCTCCCTGAACAGAAAGGTCAGATCCACCCTCCACCAATGGTGCCCCAAAACCAGACTCAAAAATTTGAGTCAATGTCCTCATCAATGGCACAAATTCTCTTAGCCTTGGCAATACAATTGCTTTCAAAAGGCACTAGTTGCCTGGGTTTAGTTTCACTGAAGTATGTTTTCAAGGGAGCTAAGGAATTTGAGGGAGCCAGGTCAGAGTAGAGTGTGGCTGCTCTGACACTGAGATATCCAGGGAAAATGTATATTTAGCATTAAGGATTCAGTTAAATAAAACTTTAGTAAATCTTATCTTGGCTGAGCATGGGTTGATACATGAAACTTGGGGCAATTTGTATTAAGAACACCACAGATCACCCCACATCTGTTTCAGGACCACGGCAGGAGTTAGCGGCCAACATTAACCTGTGAATGGTGTCTTAAGAAAATCTACTTTCAAAGTCTGGGATCAGCATATACATATGAGGGGGCTGAGTAAGAAAGTACAGGGCCTAGAGAGAGAAAACGTTATTTAGAAAGAAACTCAGCTTCTCTCCTTGCAAAAACAGAAATAGGAAGGAGGAAGGAAGGAGAGAGGCAGTAGGGAGGGAGCAGGGGAAGGAGGGAGGGAAACATTTCAAAAAGTCATCAGGAAAATCAGAGGATGTTACTGGAAATAGCAATTGACAAGGAAAAAAATCCTTCATGGTAACATTTTCTTATGTACTTAAATTTAGATGTTTGATTTTTGGGGGGCAAAATTTATAAATAAGAAGAAATCAATCTGAAGCTTGGGGTTAGAACATAGCCTGCTTCTACATGCACAAGATAGTATCTGGAAACATTCCTTCTTTATTTCTTTATTTTTAACACAAAGAATAAAAAGCGCATGATTCAGTTAGAGGTAGATTGACAGTGACATTTCATTAACGGTTTGAATAAAGCAATTTCTTTCTTGCTCACAGTACCCAAACAGGCAACCACAACTGCAAGGTAGTTTCCCTTATAATTCTGTCTCCGAAACATCCATTATAGATAAATAACCATACATAATTATATATATTTAATTTAGTAGACATTTCTGAAAGAAAAAGAACTTTGTACTATTTTCAAACTCAACCTCTTTTTCCCATTTCTCCTGTTCTTTTTTTTGAAAAGAAAATGCAATGTGACTGCATAATGATCTATCAAGTCGATACTCCTGGGGACATATATCACACAATTCAATGCAGCCTTATTAGACTATTCTGGCGTTACATGGTGCTCTATACACACCATTTAAATGCGAAAGTCCATCTTAAATCTCACAGGTCTGGTCCACACAGCACAATTATCTGGAAAATTCATGCCAAATGCCTTCATTATCCTGAATAATCTAAGTATTATATATGTTGGCATAATTGTGGAAATAAACAAAGGCCACCCAGATGAAAATAAGCAAAGACTATTTATTCAGAGCTTGGTATATATAGCAAGGGAGTCAGCCACCATCATGCATGTTGACAGATTCTGAAACGTAGGCAGAGGAGTGGGAAAGCTCAATGGCAGAAGAAAAGGAAACCTTCGTGTACACCCTGGCTGGGTGCTTTTGGCCTGGAAATGTTATAAGCAGGCTAACTAGAATTGAGCCATGCTATGTGATTGGATAAGGGTGCACATTTGGCTTTCTCCAGCTGATGTTAAGTTAGTTAGTACTCAAGGCAAAAATGAGGAAAGCTTGTCTATTAATCAAGTCCTGGCCATTCAGAACCCGTTGCTACAGGGATTATTATTTGGCTCCCTGGACTTGTTTACTGTAATTCTAGGTTGACTAGTTGGGCTGATTGCTGCAGAGAATGGTCTGGCTTTTTAAACTGGTTACTGCAAATTATGATCAGAGCTCTGTTTTTATATATAGCCTAATCATTTTCCATTTATACAATCAGTCTCTTGTTATTAATTTCTGATATGTCTGCTGTTGTTTTTTTTTTCCATAGGTAACCTGAACATTTCAAAGAAATCGATTTCATCGGACTTAATATGTCCCTTTATTTATGACTTCTTTTCAACTTATTTATTGGCTCCAACGAATTAGTTAGTGGCTCATTTACTCCTTAGCCTTGATGCAGTGATATCATTTTTTTTTTTTTTGAGACAGAACCTCACTTCATTGCCCTATGGCAACACAGCAACCTCAAACTCTTGGGCTCAAGCGATTCTCTTGCCTCAGCCTTCTGAGTAACTGGGACTACAGGCACCCACCACAACGTTGGGCTTATTTTAGAGATGAGGTCTCACATTGACTCAGGCTGGTCTCGAACTTGTGAGTTCAGGCAGTCCACCCACCTCAGCCTCCCAGAATGCTAGGAATACAGGCATGAGCCACCATGCCCGGCCCTGTGGTGAGATCTTATTAACAAAAGCAGCTTCCTCACAGGTGGAGGCTACATTCATTCATCCAACAAATGCTGCTGATAAACTATCATTAGTTTATTATCACTCATGTTATTTTCTAGGCATAGGGATACATTGATGAACAAGACAACCAAGATTTCTGATTATACTCTAAAGGGAGAAAGTAATAAATATACAGACGAATAGATAAAGGAATAACTCATAAAACCAAGTAAGTGTTGGAAAGTGCCACACTGAGGTCTCTGAGGAGACATTTCTGCTGAAAGAGAGCCAGCTCTTCAAAGATCAGAAGGCAGAATATTCCAGGCAAAGGGGCCAGGTGGGGCAAAAGTCCAAAAGTGGGAATAAGCTGGCATGTTCGAGGACTTAAGAGGCCTGTGTGACTGTAGCATAGTGAGCCAAGGAGAACAGAGAGGAGAAAAGCAGAGAAAAAGGCAAGGACCAGAGCAAGTGTGGCTTTTTTAAAAAATAAAAAGTTGTTTTTTTCTGTACAATAGAAGGGCATTAGAGGGTTTCTAAACCACAGAGGGACACAATTTCATTAATTTCCTAAGGATTGTTCAGAATTCTAGTGAAGAATAAGTTGTAGGGTGGTAAGAAGACCAGTTAGGAGACTGGCAAGAGATGGTGTTGGCTTAGTCTAGGGTTATAAGAACTGAGACTGAGAAGTGAGTGGTTATGGCAATGATTTTCTTTTTTTTTTTTTGAGATGGAGCCTCAAGCTATCCCCCTGGGTAGAGTGCCATGGCATCACAGCTCATAGCAACCTCCAA
>CAUYQV010158216.1:0-13553 GCA_963574575.1 Galagoides demidoff | reverse complement strand
CATAAGTACAATTTACAAATATAATACATTAAAAAAATTATGTGTAAGGTGGCACCTGTGGCTCAAAGGAGTAGGGCACCGGTCCACCTGGGTGACCTTGCCCAGGAGGGGAGTAGGGAGTTTACATTAGCCTTTTCATTTCTAAATGAAGTTACATTAACCTCTTCATTCCCAAATGGAGTTACATTAACCTTTTCAGCAGCCATATATTCCCTTCCCTTTGTCCTGCTGTTCTCTAGCTTGTCATGTATTCTTTCCAAAAATCGGGACTTTTTTAAAATGACGTGGGATGTGGGACAAATTGTTAAAAATTGGGACTGTCCCACCAAAAGCAGGATATCTGGTCACCTTATCTTAGATCCCATCCCCCATTGCTACTCAGCTCTTAACTGGATAGCATGTGCCCATCATTTGATAACTTTCACATCTGGCCTTGAAGATGCCACTTGATATTTTAAAAATTTTAAAAGGCTTTGAGAGAAGAAGTGAGAGGATTTAGGCTTCTAAACAGCTAGCTTCTGGTGCTTTCCCAACCCTGTCCCTTAAAAATAAAACATCAAATAGGTATTGAGAGTTTATTGTGCAAATGTAAAAAACTCTTGTAATAACGTTAGGCATGTTTATAGCGTTTGTCACATGACAAGGCCTTTCTAAGTGCTTTAAATATATTGACTGATTTCATCTTCTCAGCAACCCTGTGATGAGTTATCATCACCACTCCCGTTTTTACAGATCAGGAAACAGGCACAGAGAAGTTAAGGGCGGCACCTGTGGCTCCCATATGCTGGCCCTGGCCAAAAACTGCAAAAAAAAAAAAAAAAAAGGAGAAGAAGAAGAAGAAGAAGTCAAGTAACTTGCCCATGTTCATCAAGGCAGCATGTGATGAAGCTGGGGTTTGAACTTGAGTAGTGTGGCTCTGGAATCCATATTCTTAACCATGAGACTTTTTTACATTCCTGTAACAAAACAGAGTACTCTTATGAGCAGGCGAAGGACACAGCCACAGCCCATATTCCTTGAGTGTTTGCATAGGTGCAGAGGTCCAGTTGTCCCCAAGAACCATCACTGTAGCACACGCGCGCACACACACACAAGAACCTTCTGCCAGCGGGGAGCTGAACAATGAATACCTCTGGATGTGTCCAGACATCTCCCTCATACTGCACTGCCCAGCAATTCTCCAACAAACAAATGGC
The DNA here is from genome assembly GCA_963574575.1 of Galagoides demidoff. Taxonomy (NCBI): domain Eukaryota; kingdom Metazoa; phylum Chordata; class Mammalia; order Primates; family Galagidae; genus Galagoides; species Galagoides demidoff. Next base: position 12,357 of record CAUYQV010158216.1, on the reverse strand, counting down.
TGTGTCTGCTTTGCTGAAGGTACAGGCATGCTGTATCTGTGAATTTCACAAGCCCCTCAGAGGTTTCCTGCAGGGAGCTGCTCAGAAAATCCTTGCAGGATGTACAAATATGGGAGACGGGAAAGGTCCACCAAGTGGTTTTCACACTGTTCCGAGGAACCCCGAGTTCCCAGGAGGTGCTGCAGGAGCAGGGAGTGGGGAGCAAAAGGCCTTATAAGGGAGATGTAAGGGAGCCCTCCTTCCCACTCTCTCCTGCCTCCAGGCCACTCACCCCGCTTCCCACTTCAACCAGAGAAGCTCTGCCCCTATGTTTTTCATATCTCATATAAGTCTGCTGCTCAAACAGTATCTGAGTGAGACTAGAGGACTACATCCCCCATGTTCCCACCGCTCAGCCTGTGCTGAGCTGGTGACATTCCAACCTCCTACTACCCTTGGGACCCTGGTCCTACTCCTTCCTGATGACAATTGATGCATGGTTCACAGGCCTGCCTGGAGGGCTGTCTCTGCTAAACTTTCCCAGTAGATGCCAGCCAGCTTGCCATTCGTGTTTCTTAGGTGGCCTGTCATTGGGTCATTCCCTGCATTCCCGCACACCCACAAGGGCAGGTAAACTGGAGCCAGGCAGTTTTACTGTGTCTTACTGTGTCTGGTTGACACTGCTGAGCCCGTTGGAGGGAGGTGCTGAGGCCGCCTTCTCTGCTGGCTTCTCCAGCCTTGCTACCAGAGCCTAGGGGTTCCCCAGGTGCAGCTCCCCAACCAACGACATCAACCTGCATTTGCTGGAAATAGAGATTCCCATATTCCCCCCAGACCTACTCCACGGGGACTCCGGAGTGGGGCCCTGCAGACTGTGTTTGAACAGCCCCCCAAGTCCGTCCCAGCATAGTTTGAGCCTCTGCCCCAGATCCTCGGCATTAGCATTGGTGCAGCTTTCTGTTTATCCCAAGTCGACAGCCCAGGGGGAACCCAGCTCCTTATCTTGGGGCTGGAAAGAACAGAGCAGACAGACCTGTTAGCATCATATTTATGTGTATACTGTGATTGGAGGAACTTACTCAGACCGCACAAAGGTGTGTGAAAACCAGCACCTGGGTGTCTCCCATTCCAGGAAACCCTCAGCACTTTCTTTTTTCATTTGGGTCTTTCAAGGATGAAAACATCTAGTTGGATTTCATTTAATCCTACCCCCAAAAAAGTCAGAAATCCCGGGAACACTGAAAAGCCACCCAAACCACCCAGAACGATAACATCAAAGCTAGTGGGCTTTGGGAAATGTCCCAGGTTCGAGCACTGGGAAGTCCTGTCATCCTCAGAAAAGCTCACGTCTTCCTTTTTAAAATAAGTTATTTGCATTCACTGGTGGCTAGAGATTCTGGAATAGTCCAGTAAGCTTTTCAAGTATTGTGGGCTCTAGAAATGCTAAGGAGAGAATAATTGGATAATTATTAATAATTGGTTGTGTTGGTGCCCTCAGGACACTGAAATGCCTCATTCTGGTAAGCCCCGTGAGTCCCCAGTCTCTGGGAGGTGCCTGGCTCCCAGACGATAGCTTTTACTCCCTGTGGCTACTTTTCTAAACATAAAGCAAGGCTTAATAGATGCTGATTACGGGTTTTGGTTATCATTTTTCTTCTTCAGTGTCTTGTCTGCAAACTCTTTTGCCTTCTTTTTTCTCATGGATGCGCACTGTCTTTCCAAAAGAGAGCAGCAAAGATCCCACCTTCCCCCACTCCCACCACACTGTTCTGGGAAGACGTACTGTTGTGGTGTGCAAGATGGAGAGCGGCCTTTTCAGAAAGGCATCTGACTCCAAACTTTGAATCGTGTCCTTTTTATACATCGACAAAGAACAAATGCATTTCTCAATTACGAAACCCATCTGTGAGGTGCCTTTCAAAGCATGCAGTTAGGCAGCTAGATATTTGATCAAATTCTGAAATCATCTTGAAACGGTAGTTGCCCGCCACCCCACTGCACGTCTGCTTGTGCAATATGATAGTGTTGTATGTTTCGCTTTTTAAGTTAAACACGTTTTCCATTTATTCCAACTGGCACCAAAGTGATTCCAAACCATTGAGGGTGGTAATAAGCAGTAACAGCAGCCTTTCGGGAAGAATTGTCACCAATCCCCTTTAACCTTCCACTCCCTGAGCTGGAATCAGTTTCCTTAGCTGAAACAGCCACCCCTTCCCCCTGGGAGGTGTTGGCTGATTGCTTCATTCACACTGCATGGAAGGAATCCTCTGTCTAAGAGTCCATAGCTATAATGTCAAGAAGCTGGAAGAGACTTAGAAGCCATTTGTTAGGGCTTGAATTGTGTCTCCTCTTCAAGTTCCAGGGTGGGTGCCAATCCAAGAAGTATGTGTCCTTATATGGTATTTTGTTGTTTATAAGTGCTCCCACATATAATGCACACCCGTGCTTTGGGCCCAAACTTTCAGAAAAAAAATTTTCTTTCATCTTAATTTTTTAATTCTAATTTTATTTTTTATATTTAGATATTCTTTTTTATTATAAATAAATTTTAGCATTTATTTTTAACATATTATGGTACAAAAAATTTTATGGGGCCAGGTGCAGTGGCTCATCCCTGTAATCCTAGCACTCTGGAAGGCCAAGGCAGGTGGATCACTTGAGCTCAGGAGTTTGAGACCAGCCTAAGCAAGAGCAAGACCCCATCTCTAGTGCTGGGTATCATGGTGGGCACCTGTAATCCCAGCTAATCAGGAGGCTGAGGCAAGGGGATAGCTTGAGCCCGAGAGTTTGAGGTTGCTATGAGCTGTGATGATGTCATGGCACTCAAAAAAAAAATTATGTAACAAATAATTACAAAACACAAGAACGGATAACAAGGTACAAGAAATTTTATGTCGCAGTAATACATGTACCACATTTATGCATCATGGAAGGCCAAGAGCTCTCTGTCAGTCTCAGAGGCACTGTCTTCTTCAGTTTCTACATTACCGGTGTCTTCTGAAGAGTCACTTTCCATATCCCAGTGAACTTCACCATCCTTAATCCCATCCATAGCATTTTTAAAAGCGCTTTCACAACCACATCCTTCTTGACATGGTTCCACACCAAAAACCTGGGTGATGGATGCTTTCTTGATTCCGCCTGTGAGTGTTAAATCGTCACCAGCTGCATCATCACAATGTCCACTCTTTCCTCATCAGGACCTTAAGGGTCCTGTTTACTGACACATCAAGAGGTTGCAGTTGGCTGGTTAGCCCACCAGGCATCACAGTGAGTTGGATTTTCAAGTCTGCTACAATTGCTTTTGCACTTTGGGTAACATGGGCCATCACTGAACATTTGTTGTAAGTTCAACAAAACTGATTACTGTATTCCAGGGTATTATTTTTCTTATGGATATCATTATTGCTTTCTAGAGCTATACTTTTAATATATAAGCATAAATAAAAGAATTCAAAGCATTTATATAGATAAGGAATAATGTTGCCCATGTATAATGCTCATCCTTATTTTTTCCTCAAAAATTTGGGCAAAAAAGTGTACATTATGCCTGTAAGAGCTGGTAAATTGGGGGAATTTGAACACAGAGACACACACACAGGGAGAAGACCAGGTGAAGATAAAGGCAGAGACTGGGATGATGCATCAGTAAGAGAAGCTAGGCCAAAAAATGCCAGCAAACCACTGGACACTAGGAGAGAGAAATGGAACAGATCCCACCTCAAAGCCCTCAGATGCAGCCAACCCCGCAGACAGCTGGGTCATATTTTTGTATATTGTATCTTTGATACAATAAATTTCTGTCATTTAAGCCATACAGTTTTTGGCACTTTGTTGCAACAGCCCTAGGCGATTAATACACCAACCGATACACCAAAGTCTGCAGATGAGCACCCAGGTCCCATCTAATTAGATCGTTGTGGTAAAACTGAGTCTTCTTGGAACCTGACTTTCCATTCCTATAGTATTAAACTCACAATCAAAGGAAATGATCATGGGCCTTGCCCTGAGAGATCATCTCCAGGGCTTGTTTTCAAACCAAAATTTCCCTCTCAAGCACCAAGGGGCTGAGAATATGTAGACGCCCAGGACTCAGCCCTTTCAGCCAGCAGGTCTCCTCCTGACAAAGGTTTATTTAGCTCTGGTGCTGGGAAATGTTGCTGAGCCACTTTGAACAGAAGAACAGGAGGAGCTAATGTTGGCTAATGAGGGGCTGAGATGAAAGGGCAACAGCTGAATCTCTATCTTCTTTCTTCTCACCCTAGGGACCAGCTTGGTCTAGAGACAGAGTATTTCGGTGGTCATCTTGTCGCCTCCTCCTCTCTTGAGCGCCCTCTGGTGTTCTCAAGTAATAACAACAGTAACTCTTCTAAGGTTGAAAGATGTCTAAGCAAACTTAAGTCTCCCTCCCTCCCTTCCTCCTTCCCTCCCCTCCTTTCTTCCTACTTTCCTTCCTCTCTCTTCTTCTTTCTTTCCCTCCTCTCCCTCCCTTTCTTCTCTCTCTCTCCTCACTGCAACCTCAAACTCCTGGCTCAAGGGCTCCTCCTGCCTCAGTTCTCTGAGTAGCCGAGTAGCCCAGACTACAGGTATGCATCATCACACCTGGCTAATTTTTTTTTTTTTAATTTTGTGTAGAGATGGGATCTTGCTATGTTGTTTAGGCTGGTATCAAACTCCTGGCCTCAAGAGATCCTCCTGCCTCCACCTTTCAAAGAGCTGGGATTACCAGCATGAGCCACCTGGCAGAGTTGCAGTTTCTTAATTTAGAAAGCTGGAGGAATTCTCTTAGGTAATTCAATTGCTGAATCTAGTATCTTCCAATTTTCCAAGGACAACAGATTCTAGTTTGCTTCCTCAGTGTTCCCAGCACTCTTCCTAACCTCAAATTTCACTACTGCACATATGAAGTGTGTCTCCTACCTGGACTTTTTCCTGTTATACCTGGACCTTTCCCACCCACCCCCACACCAGCCCATTCTGAGAAAAAGAAATAAGATTGTGACCCCACTTACTTTAGCACACTAGGAGAGTAGGGTAGCCTTGAAAGCAGAGTTTCTGGACCTGAAAATCACTGACATTTGGGGGTTGATCTTTGTTGGGGATGCCTGTGATTACAGGAAGATCAGCAGCAACCCTGGTCTCCACCCAGTAGAGGCTAGTAACACTCCTGTCAGCTTGTGACAAATAAAGATATTTCCAGATATTGTCCAATGTACCTAGAGGGTAAAATCACACCGTCAGTTGATCTAATTCTCCTTATATTGGGGGCGGGGAGTGCCTTTTACTTCTTGATAATGGAGCCACCAGCTCGGCGCCTGTGGCTCAAGCAGCTAAGGCGCCAACCAACCACATACACCTGAGCTGGTGGGTTCCAATCCAGCCCAGGCCTGCCAAACAACAATGACGGCTGCAACCAAAAAATAGCTGGGCGCTGTGGTGGGCACCTGTGGTCCCAGCTACTTGGGAGGCAGAGGCAGAAGACTCACTTGAGCCCAGGAGTTGAAGGTTGCTGTGAGCTGTAATGCCATGGCACTCTACCCAGGGGGACAGCTTGAGGCTCCAACTCAAAAAAAAAAACAAAAGAAAGAAAATGGAGCCACCATTCATGAAGTTCTCTTTGATTGTTGGATGTCATCTATTTTTGTATTTTCAATTAATCTTAATCTAACATTATTTTATTATGACAACACTGTTCTAGTTAACAAACACATTATTCCAATCTGTGGTTGGAATAGAAACCACCAAAATAAATGTCAAAAATGTACATATATCTAAGACTACCTTTCTTGATTATGAACAAAAGCACTATCTATATCCAGATTTCGTTTGCAGAACCTTTACTAAGTTCCAGCAATACTCTTTCATAGATTACCTTATTAAATTTTCAAAATAACCCTATAGGATATGTACTAGTAATACAATCCTTGCTGTTTCTCCCTCATATTTCACTTTTAGAGGGGTTAAATGACTTGATCAAAGTCACATGGGCAGAGGAACTAGCTAGTGACAGAGTCTGTGTCTACAATCCGAAGCCGAGTTTGTAACACCTCGCTAGCTGCCTCCCTGAGCTTGGCTAACAGACATGCGGCCCTGTAGTGTTGCCTGTGTCATGGGCACTGCTTTCTGTGGCCACTTTGAACAACAAGATTATGACTATTAATAACGGTGGCATTAGGGACGGGCGGTGCACCTGACATTGCTGAGAGCTCACTGTGCTCACGGTGCTAAGTCCTGTCTCATATCACCCTTACAGCAGGTCCACAAGGGAGGAATTATCATCATCATTTCACAGATTAGGAGATGGAGGTGCAAAAGCCTAAGCTACTTGCCCAGGTCACAAGCGAATTGGTGAGGCTGAAACAAGACCTCCTGCCCAACTTGGATGCCCATGCCTTCACCTCTCAGCTCCTCTCCCCAGGGATCTACTCCCACAACTCTCATCTAGCCAATGGAAACCCCCCAGTTCCTGGGACACAGCTAGATTTCCTTAGAAGAGCCTCTGTTTTTCACACTTGCTTTGGTGCCTCAAAATATCATCTATATAGACTTTGCAATGTTGCTCCTAAGCAATTATGTTGCATTATTTAAATGAAAACTCAGTTTGGGGGTCAAAATAATGTTTTCCCCTTATTGATAAATGCTATGTGGGCAGTAATCAAAGGAGCAACAGCAGAAATAGCAGGAAAAAAAAACATAATCAGGACAGTCTACTTCATTTCATTAAAAATGCATGAAATGGATCTTGGCAGCTGGTTTTGGTTGGGCGCCGTCCTGCATCTAGGGCAGGAAGATAGTGGCTGTAAAGAAGACAAACAGGTTGCTGGAGTCGATCAACTCGAGGCTCCAGCTCGTTATGAAAAGTGGAAAGTATGTGCTGGGGTACAAGACTTTGTAGATGATCAGACAAGGCAAAGCGAAATTGGTCATCCTGCCAACAACTGCCCAGCTTTGAGGAAATCTGAATTATGCCATGTTAGCCAAAACTGGTGTTCATCACTACAGTGGCAATAATACTGAATTGAGCACAGGATGTGGAAAATACTACCGAGTATGCACACTGGCGATCATTGATCCAGGTGACTCTGATATCATTAGAAGCATGCCAGAACAGACTGGTGAACAGTAAATCATGTACATTTTTTCTTTATTAAAACTTGCTAGAGCTTGTTTTAAAAAAAATGCATGAAATGAAGAGAAGTGATTTTACCAGAATTGCCATGTGTTACATTTCTAGGGTTACCTTAACAAAGTGCTGTATGTCGTCCCTTGGTATCTTCAAGGGATTGGTTCAGGTCCCCCCTTGGTATCTTTAAGTGATTGCTTTCAGGTCCTCCTCTTGGGCCATGGGCCTGGGAGATTTGGATCCCCAAATCCACAGATGCTCAAGTTCACTATGCCCTTATGGCATAGTGTCTGCAAGCAATCTTCACACATCCTCCTATATACTTTAATTACTTATAATACCTAATGCAACATAAATGCTGTCAATAGTGTTGTGCTATATTGTTTTTATTTGTATAATTTTTTGTTGTATTATTTTTTTTCAAATGTTTTCATGGTTGGGTGAATCCTTGAATATGGAGGGTCAACTGTATTACAAATTGGGTAGCCTAAAACACAAACACTTATTATCTTATAGCTCTGGAGACTAGAAGTCTGAAATAAAGGTATTGGTAGGGTCTTGCTTTCTTCAAAGTCTCTATGGAAGGATTCTTCCTGTCTCTCCCCATTTCTGTGTCCCCAGTGCTCCTTGTGGCTGCATCATCCCATGCCCTGCCACCATCTTCATACGACCTTTCCCCAGGTCCCTGTGTCCCACCATGGCCATCCCAATTAGTCACATTGGATTAAGAGCTCTCTCTACCCCAGTATGACCTCATCTTAACTAACTACATCTGAAATGACTCTACTTCCAAATAAGGTCACGTTTTTCTGAGAATTGTAGCTAGGAATTAGAACTTCAACATAGCAAATGTATCAGGGCTCCCTCTTAAATCTGACAGATTATTAGCTTGGAGTTGTGGCAGGCACCTGCAGTCCCAGCTATTGGGAGGCTAAAGCAAGAGGATCACTCAAGCCCAAGAGTTTGAGGTTGCCGTCAGCTATGAAGCCATGGCACTCTACTCAGGGTGACAGAGTTAGACTCTGTTTCAAAAAGAAAGAAGGAAAGAAAGAAAGAAAAGAAAGAAATCTAATAGATTCTAATCAGGCCTTCTGCAGTATCTGGTGTTGCTTAGGGATAATTTCTGGGAATTGGGATACACAGGATGAAGCATTAGCAGGGTCTTGTAAATGTTCAAGAAGAAAACAAGCAGAAATGAACAGAAAGATCTCTTGCTCCCTGTTCCTGTGGGGGCAGGGGAGGCAGGTTTGGTTGGTGACTCTGGAGTAAATATTACAAGAAAATGAACATGAGGAGGAGTCCCACAAGACATTGTCTTGGGCCCATGGGCCTGGGAGATTTGATCAGCTTGGGGATAGGGACAGGCACATTCTTATGGATGATTTTTTGGGAATCAGACACAAGCATAGACATACCCTGTCTCCTCTGCATTGTTTGGTTACTTCTGTCAAAGATCCAAAGCAACAGCTATTCTCCTGGATTCTGAAGAGAGGTGAACAGGACTTGCTGGCAAATGGCAATTCAAGGTGGAGGAAGACTCTTCACAGCTGGGCAAGGACCATTCTTCATACCGCACGTTACCTGTAGTTACCCACCACCACCGTCACCTATCATCTATCCTGCCTAAGAGCAAATGCTTGCAGCCTCCCTCTCTCATAGTCTGAGAGCTGCCTCCAAGATTCCACCAGTAATTCTCGCTTTCTGTTATTCACATCCTGTGTAGTCCCCTCCCATAGGAATATAGCTGACCTGTGTAGACAACAGGATGGTCCAGGTGCGATGGCATTTGACTTCTGAGATGAGGTCATGGAAAGTCTTATGGCTTCTGCCTTCTTCCCTCTTACATCACCTTCTTTGGGGGAGCCAGCCACCATGTTGTGAGGACACTCAAGCAAGTTGAGGACACCCCATGAGGGAGGAACTGATGTCTCCCACCAACAGCCAGGTTTGTGAGGGTGCCCCCATAGAAACAGGCCCTCCAGCCCCAATCTAGTGTTCAGATGACTGCAGCTTCAGCTGACAGGTCGACAGGAATCACGTAAGAGACCCTGAGCCAGAACTGCCCAGCTAAGCTGCTCCTGAATCCCTGATCCACTGGAGCTGGGAGATAAAAGAATGTTTGCTGTTTTAAACCATTAAGCTTCAGGGTATTTTATTAAACAGCAATGGATAACCAAGACAGGGCGTCTTCCCCACAACTCTGTAAATCAGATGGGACAGAGTTCACACATGAGGCAATGTCCCTCCTCGCTGCAACTGGAACATGATGTGTTTTTCCCGGATCTAAATGATTTCAACAAGCAGAATCCCTTCACCATGAGGCTGTGGGGGGTGTTTCATCAGTGCTCCAAGCCACAAGCCAGTTTTCCAGATTCTAACTATGTAACTGGCTACCTGCAATGTTGGGGCCAAAGAAGCTGGGCCTGGGCCCAGCCAGAGGGCAGCGATCTAATAAGCACACTAATCCACTCGAAGGCATACTGTGTGGGTTGTGATGAGTGTGAAGCCAGAAGAATGAACGTGATGAAGCCAGTTATCTCCACAGAAGGTCTTCACAGCATTAAACTGCAGCATGAGACCCGCCTGGGAGACTGGCTTGCTCCTGGGGGTGGAGGCCTGGATCCTGGTACTGGGGCTGTAGTGGATCTGTCTGTGGAATGAGGTGCTGGCGGGAAGCCTCCATCAGAGGCCAGGGAAGGTTGCCTTGTCTGCTTCTTGAGGTCACTCCACATGTTATAGATCATACCAGTCATAGGTATGATAGGCAACAGGCCTCAACCTTTCTTGGCACCAGGGACTGGTTTCGTGGAAGACAATCTTTCCACAGATGCGGGGGCGTGGGAGGGAGGAGTTGGGAAAATGTGACAGGCAGCGGAGCTCAGGCAGTGATACAAGTGATGGGGAGCTGTAAATACAGATGGCACTTGGATTGTTCACCTGCCCCTCACCTCCTGCTGTGCCACCAGCTTCCTACGAGATCATGAACCAATACTGGTCAGCACTCCGGGGTTTGGAGACTACAGACATGAGGAACAGATACTGAGAAGCTGCTGGGGCTCTGGGGCTGACTGTGGATAGGAGACCTCAGTTCGTCCCTTGTAGGCGGTCCCCAGCCTTCCTGAGTGGCCTCACGGCAGGCACCTGGCTTTCCCCAGGGATGGTAGCCCAGGAGGGAGCAAGACAGACGCCAGAAGAGCTTTTGTGACCTAGCCTCGGAAGTCAGAATCTCTTTTTTACACGAATGGTCCTTTGTATATGAAAATAACCCTCCAACAATGAATTTTATCCTGGGTTGGTTCTTGAACTTGACTATTAGAATCAGCTAGAGAAACTATCAAAGCCCAGATTTGAGCCCAAGCAGCTAGGCCCAGAAAAATGGTTCTTGCTTTTTCTAAGCTGAAAAGTTTCTAAAGTCCATGATTTTAATTTGCTAACAGGTGTGGAAGCCACTTTTTAGCCAATTTATGTGACAAATCCATTTTGAGCCTCCAGTCAAATGTTGTGCTGTGTGTGGAAGCCCCAGCCTGCTGCTGCCATTGCAACACCATGGTTTGGGGCATCGCTCTGACTGCCCCCTTACTAAAAGTGTCATAAAGCCTGCAGGTTAACTCCTGCCTGGGGAGTGTTAGCTTTCTGCCTCCTGACTCCCCTCCCTCCTCTCATTAGGAGGGTTAAACAAAGGTTTTGGAATCAGACAAATCACACATAGGCCCAAGATCCCAGAACTATAAACCACTGGGCCAGTTACTGAAACTGGCTAAGCCTTGCTTTGCCCATCTTTAAAATGGAGGCTGCATTACTTGGTCACTGCTGCCATAACAAAATACCTTGGCCTGGGTGGCTTAAACAACAGGATTTTATCTCCTCACATTACTGGAGGCCAGAAATCAGAGGCCAAGGTCGGCAGGGTCGGTTTCTTCTAGGCCTCTCTCCTTGCCTCCTCGATGGCCGCCTTCTCCCTGTGTCTTCACTGTCATCTGTCCGCGTGTGTCTGTGTCCCAGTTTCCTTTCCTTATGAGAACATTAGCCATATTGAGTTAGGGCTAACCGCATGACCTCATTTTAACTCAATTGCCTCTTTAAAGACCCCGTCCCCAAACATAGTTACATTCTCAGGCAGTAGAATGTAATGCTTCACTACCCGCGTGTGGAAGGAGCTCCGGCCAGCGAGCGACAGAGGAGACGAGTATCATAGTGAAGGTTAAAGATGGGGCACCGAAGCCCAGGGCGTGGTATGCTGTCAGAAGATGGAAACTCTCATTTCCGTGCCTACCCATTTCAGTGGTACTATGTGGAAAAACTGCCTTTAAAAATATCGGTGGCACAGAGGAACACTGGCTCTCCTTTCAGGCACTAATCCCCTTAAAACATCTGGTCTGCCCCCACCTCGCCCCACCCCTGGGGCTGGCGCAGGAATCTGAGCAGCTGCAGCGCACAGGCCTGGAGTCCTGAGGAGGCCTTTCGTGGAATCCCAGCTTAACATTTAAGACTGGGCTTCTTTTCAAAGGAGCTGAGGGCTCAAGCACTTTGTTGCACCTAATCCTTTTTCAGAAACAGAGAAAGGCATTTTAATACAGCCACAAAATCCTCACTTTGGGCTTGCAAAGGGCTTTGGTGGATTTTCCCACTGGGCCTCACTTCGCTGCAAGGCTATGAACCAGAAGCCTAGGCCAGCACACCCACACCCAGGACTGTCTGATGGGGCAAAGACTGGGGACTGTGGGCACCTGAGCCTGTGGGTCGCCTCTTAGGTGCAGTCTGTCCTGAGAGGCCACTGCAAGGTGAAGTCCCCACTCTGTCCTGGGAGGGAGCTTAGAGCTCCAATACACAGCATGGCAGAGGCTGGAACAAAGGGCCTCATCCCTTCACTTCCTTATTACTCAATGGGGTGTGAGGGTGAAAGGAAGTGGGGTTTGGAGGAGCCCCCAAAGCAGGCAAATGTGAGGTGCTTCAGCAGCAAACACTGACCAGCTCTGGTGGCCCCAAGACCTCAGGGTGACTACAGAACATCTTCTTGTCCACAGCCCCCTTTGGGCCCAGGGTCTCATTCATTCATTCATTCAGACAGAGTCTCACTTTGTTGCTCTTGGTAGAGTGCTGTGGCATCATACCTAGGGTGACCAGACGTCCAGATTTTGGCGGGACAGTCCTGCTTTCCAACAATTTGTCCCGTGTCCCATGGCATTTTTAAAAAGTCCCGATTTTTGGAAAGAATGCACAAACGGGCTGGAGAACAAGAAGGGAATATATGGTTT
>CAUYQV010158214.1:0-30614 GCA_963574575.1 Galagoides demidoff | reverse complement strand
CCATGGAATATTATGCAGCCTTAAAGAAAGATGGAGACTTTACCTCCTTCATGTTTACATGGATGGAGCTGGAAAATATTATTATTAGCAAAATATCTCAAAAATGGAAGAAAAAGTATCCAATGTACTCTGCCCTACTATGAAACTAATTTATAGCTTTCATAGGAAAGCTATAACCCAATTCTAACCTAAGAATATGGGGAAAGGGGAGAGGGAGGGGAGGAGAAAGGGGAGGCAGTGTGGAGGGATGGATGGGGTGAATGCTTGCTGTCCATCAGGCAGGTGTTTGTTGAACTCCTAACATGGTACCAGGTCCAGGCTAAACATACTAGTAAACTGGTGGACAACACAGCCTTTGCTGTTCTGGAGTTCACTGTGAGGGAGGCAAATATTGATGGATATGGAGAAATAGATAAAAGGGAGTCAAGGTGATGATAAGCATTAAAAATGAAAAGTGGGGCAGTGCCTGTGGATCAAGGAGTAGGGTGCTGGCCACATACACCCGGGTTGATGGGTTCAAGCCTGGCCCTGGCCAAAAACTGCAAAAAAAAAAAAAAAAAAAAAAGGAAAAGTGCCTAGAATATAAACATAGGTATCCCTTTAGCATCTGGGGATGGCGGGGGTAGAGAGTCCTCTTCAGAAAGTCATAAAACGAGCTCAAAAGGACTGCACTAACTTCTATTCACAAAAGGGGAAACTGAGTCTTAGGGAGGAAAATGCCTTGACCAAAGCCCCTTGCAAAGAAGTGGTAAAGACATGGCTAGGAAGACTCCTCTACCCCTCTTTGGATACCTCACCAGCCTTGGGCAGTGTTGGCTTTCTGACTATCACCAAACTCATAGACTCTTGTAGCTGGGGAGCTTAGGAGCCAGGGAAGGAATTGCTGAGGAGTCATGCTCAATCTTTTGTCTTCTAGCCATGAAAAGCTTCACCTATAAAAAGTTAAAAACTTCATTTATATATAGGTCACCAAGATCCAGTCATGAGATGTATTAGGAATCATAGTTTCTGTGGGCTGGGTTAGGAGGTCATGGTGTATGTTTTATAGTTTACTTGCCAGATTAACCAAATTCACGTGTGTGTGCACGCGCTCATGCGCGTGTCAGCATGCGCACAAGAGGAAGAGGGAGTGGGATAAGGTAAAGAAGGAAGGGTTCCTACTTTTCAGTGGTTACTACTTCGAGTCTTAGTCACCTCCTTGCATGATACATTTAAATATCTATTCCTATGGAAATTTTTCTGGATGTGTCCAAATTATGACAGTGACATTCAGAATTGGGCAGTAAATCTACCTTGATTCTGACATAGATGTGGCAAGCCTCCCTTCTCAATCTTCTGTGTCCATTCATCATAGCTGTGTATTTATTTCCTTATAGATCCATCTCCACCTCCAGTTGTCCCTGTGCAACCAGAAGACACTTAAACATCACTTCCTCAGGAAGACCTTCCTGGGTTCCTAGACAGGTTCTGACTGCCTGTTAAGTGCCCCCATAGCATGCCGCGGGGTTCCTATCACAGCACTCATAAAACATTATTGCTTTATTGCATTCACATTTAGAACCTCTATCTTCTCTGCACACCAAAAGCAGTTCTGTGTGCACAGAACCTGGGCCTGTTTTAGACAAAGCCGTTGCATCCCACAGCACACTGCATGGCCCATGGGAGCCACTCAATATTCAGTTGTTGAATGAGTAAAAGACCATGTTATTCATTTTTGTTTATACTCCTGGTGCCTAGCACATTTTCTAACACAGGCTAAGTGTTCAAAAATGTTGACCTGCGTTAAAGAATCTCAATTTCTGCCTCTATGCTGTTTGCAAAACACTTTTGCTACCTCTTAGATTGAGATTTTTAACAGCCTTAATGAAATGGGAGAACAGGGATTAACATCCCACTTTAAAGTCATGGTTCAGGAAGCTTAAGCAGTTGCCTGAGAGCATCAAGCTGGAGAATATTAAAGAGCTGAGGTAAAGAACATCTAGTGATGGGCAGCACCTGTGGCTCAAAGAGGCAGGGCACCGGTCCCATTACGCTGGAGGTGGAGGGTTCAAACACAGCCCCGGCCAAAAACTGCGAAAAAAAGAACATCCAAGGGCAGTGCTGTTCCCTTGCTGTGACCCTATCAATATTGTCATTAACTAGAAATTCAAAGCCCAGGAACTACCAGCTACAGGTTTAGGGCCTTTTACAGGTATTTTTTCAAATACATACCTACTTGGGGGAGTCAAGGTGGGTTATGGGTTCTAGAGGCTTACTTCCTTCTAGGAAGAAACCACACCACTTTTAGCCTCCATGCTCTCATCTGTAAAATGGAAATAATAATGGTATCTACTTTGTAGAGGATCAAATAAAAGGATTAAATACAAGAATGTATGTAATGTGTATATGGTAAGTGCTTTATAAACATTAGCTGTTAATCTTAGGGAAAACTTAGCCTTAACATTGATCATGAACCTAGCTCTGGAACATTCATAACTTTACAGAAAATATAATGGCCAAGGTTCTATTGGCCAAAATTTATTTCTGTTTCTAACAGGTGACATTTAATACGAGTGATTGTTCTTTTCCATCACCAGCCTGCCCTGTACACTAAATTACTTGTATTCACGGGGAAAGGTGCATTCCTCTCAGCTCTACGTTCACTACAGAAAGAGGCACTGGTTAAATCTGTTGTCGACTGCTGCTCTAATTACAGCAATAGACAGTGCCCATGGTTTTTGGCCAAGCTGGCTGGCTGTGGTGCAAGTTGCTCAAGAATATAGAAGGCAGCACCATCTGAAGCCAAGTTGGTTAACTATCACCTCAGTTTCTAAATAAAAGTTAATTCCTCATTGTGCTTTGGATAGATGGCAAAACATGACATGATCTGGATTTCCCAAACTGAAGGCCCTGGAGTCACTCCCAAGGCTACTGACTACCTGATGCATCTGATGTTTAGATTATAAGCAAGGGCAATTGGCAGGATGACAAGAGAGGGAGAACACTGAACAGAATGGTAGAGTGAAATTCTGCCGCTCTCTTGAACCCTCTGTGGCTCCCTGTCGCCTGCTGCAAAGTCCTGACTCCTTTGAGGGCATTGAAACACCCTCAGGAACCAAGGCAGCCACTCTCAATATTCCCTCTCTCTCCTTCTGTGCCTCCCACACCTGTTCTGTTCTCTCCGTAGAGTGGGGGCCTCTGCTTGCTTATGGTCCCTGCTTCTCTACAACTTCTGCTTACACATGATCCTGACAACAGCTCTGATTCTACCAGACTTTATAGGCCCAGCACCAACCACCTGCTTGCCACTGTCTGTATGCTTCTTCATGAAGATTCTTAGAAGAGAGAATCCATTTGCAGTTACTTATTCAATGGCTTAGGTGCCCCTCAGTCACTTATTTACCTTGACCAGTCAGCTGTGAAGGAGTGGCTTATTTTTTCTCTGCTTGCCAAAGGCTTTAGCAAGGACTATAGAGGGGCACAATTCACAGAGAAGGGGAATCTGTGCTAGCTGAAATTCCATGACTCAGAGATTCACTTGCCCTTAAAAGTGAACATATTCAGGAGGTGTGTTAGTTTCTTAGGTTGGTCTCAACAAAATGCCAAAATGGGTGGGTCAAACAACAGAGATGTATTCTCATGCAATTCTGGATGCTCAATGTCCTAGGCTGAGGTGTAGGTAGGGCCATAGCATCTCTGAAGACTCTAGGAAGGGTCCTTTCTTGCCTCTTCCTCTCTCCTGATGGTTGCCATCAATCCTTGTCCTTCCATGGTTTGTTGGCATATCACTCCAATCTCTGCCTCAATGGTGGCATTCTCCCTGTGTATCTGTCTCTGTGTCCAAATTTTCTTCTTATTATTAAGGATGGTAGTCATTGGATTAGGGTCCATCCTAATCCAGTATAACTTCATTTTATATTGATTATTTCTACAAAAACCCTATTTCCAAATAGGGTCACATTCACAGATGTCACAAGTTAGGACTTTAACACAGTTCAATCCATAATAGAGGGTAAGGGATGTAAGTAAGGAGAATTTGTCTGATTCCAGTGCATCTCTCTGAGAGGTTGTGAGAAAAGAGCAGTTTCAGTTTCAGAGTGAGGGGTTGTGAGTTAGAAGTCATTCTAGGACTAGAGGCACTTTCAAGAGGGAGAGGCCAGGGTAAAGTGGTATAATGATGGACTTTGGACAAGTAGGAGTCAGTGACGGGAACTGGGTTCCTAGAGAGGGGGGGAAGGGAAGTGAAAGCAGCAAGAAATGGAAGATAATAAGCTTTACTTATTTTAGAACTTGATTGAGAACCCACTGAGTGGGGTCACAGGAATCCAGGAGCCAACCCACCATGGCACCTAGGACAGTATCTAGTAAATAAAAGGTACCTGGGGCATAAGCACGCAGAAAGAGAAAGAGGGCTGGGGCTGGGGGGATTGGATGTCACCTCTTGTACCAAACATCTCATAATCACTGGGGCTGTGGTGACCACCATCCTCTACACCCCCACAGCATGCTGGCAGGGCATTTGTCTCCGGGTATTGTAACTGTCAGTTTACTCATCTGTCTCTGCCTCCAGTCCATAACTCTGTGATTTAAGGGTTCTTTCTGTTCATCACTGCATCCCTAGAGCTTGTACAGAATATAACACATAGTAGGCACTCAATAAATGTTATTAGGTGAAGAGTAAAAATTGTAAGGAACCTCATCCTAAAAACACAGTTGGGCAGGAACAGGGCAGAAAGAGCTGAAAGTTGGAGGTTAATCCAGGATATGGTGGCTCATAATTGCAATTAAGTCACATGACTCATTTTCAAATTCCAAACTCGTTCTGTCTCCCTCAAGGTTGGTTCAGGAGCAGAATGGTCACCTTTGCTGTGGGGAGATAGGGGGAGAGAGGGTAAAGCTCATGACACAGGTGCCAAGACCAGCCACATCAGGAACCTTGAGGCTATGGAGGCTGCACATGGCCCTACCAGGAAGAGCCTTTAGGGCTGGCATGTTTCCAGGGTAGGGTAGATCAGGAAGGAGGATCAATACACAGTGTTGCTGGGTTACCTGAATACAGGGCACCAGAGGCCAGGCCTTTAGCTGGGATCCCACTGGGCCACATCATAGACCCACAGAGGGCCTGAGTCAAGAGCTCACCTCTTCCTGGCTCAGCTTCCTCTTCTGCCAATCAGAGGGGACCATGGTACTTGGTGAAGGAGTGTCAGGACCCAACTTTCAAGTCTTTACTCCTTAATTCCGAGCTGCATGGCTTCTGGCAAGACAGTGAACCTCTCTGGGTCTTAGTTTTTTTCACATACTAAATGGAACTTTGGACTCAGTAAGTTCCTGTGTACCCCAGATGAGAAAGAAGGGAGTTCTCAGCTCCAAGGCCAAGTTAGTTTGATCTCAGTCCCAAACATCTACGGACACTTATAGGATACTATCCTCATGGTAAGGTACAAACAATCCCACCTTTTTTCCTTAGGGCAGAGTCTAAGGTGATGAACCCATATGCTGGCAGAGGTAGACAGACAAAAATGAACCCTTGTACTCTAAGAACCCTTGTACTCTGCCCTCGTGCCCCTCACATAATACCCCATCAGGGTCCTTTCATTCTAAGGTAATTCACTTAGAATATGAGGCAGACTATTTAAATCAGAAAAAATATTTTCAGACAAGCAGAATTGTCTTAAATGAATAATAATTGAGTAGTTTTAAATCATAAGCATGAAACTAAAAACTCTGGGACAGTCTGAGTCATATCAAAATGCTTAAAGATGCATACAAACGTGCAAAATGTCTCAATGGTATATTCATATTATCAACACATGACTTTTTTCCCCAACCAATATGTCATTTTGACTTACTTTTTATAAAAAAAATCAATTTACCATCTGGAGTTGACTCAGAATCTTGGGAAGGATCCTAACTTCAGAAAATAAGGTGGGCAGAAAGCAAGGAATAATTTCACGGTTGGAGGATCTTTAAAACCGGCTACCCAATCTGCTCCCTGAAGGAGGGTTCTCTCATTCTCCCACATCCCTTAACACTTGTTGTCACTATCTCCTTGAATACTCACAGTGATGGGATACTCACTATCTTCATCACTTTGGTTATAATTGGGCAGAAGTCTACTTCACTGTTAGGTCTAGAGTTTGTCTAGTTCCTAGCTTATGGGGCCATGAAAATTCCAATAAATTCTATTTTCTACATCATAGCCTTTTAGACACTGGAATGAGTGATAAAACCCCTAAGTGTGTTGTCCTCTCGGTTACACATCCCCAGTTCATTCAACCATTCCTCAACTGATGTGGAGACAAAATGGGAAGGGCGGGGGGACAAAAATACTGCCATCTGGAAGCCAGACAGAGCTAGCTTTGAATATAGGTAACTTTTGCTAAATCACACAATTCTACTACTATTTTGCAAAGTTGTTTAGAAAATTAAATGAGAGAATATATATATGTAAAGCATATGACGTGGTGTCTGCCTCAGGGTGGGATGATAAATGCCAATATATTTATGGGACCAGGGCCAACTTATTTGCCATCCTCCTCCATCAGAATAATTCTACATAAAAAAGGAATGGGGTTGAGATATTAAGATATTGAAAGAAATCTAGGACTATCTCTCAAGGGAACTTGACAGCAGCTTGAAGTCAAAAAGAGAAGAGACAGGTCACAGGAGGCCAAAGAAGATACTATAAAGTGAGGATGAGAATGCCTGTTTCATAGCATCTGGCATCATGAGAAACAAATTATATAACATATGTGAAAGTGCTTTTAGAACAAATGCTCCCCCTGTGTTCTCAGAACACCTGGTGCTTTACTATGTTATATTATGGCAATTTGTCAATTTCCTCAGAAAACTGTAAGTTCACTGTGGTAGGAAAATGCTATTTCTGTTTGCCCAGTTCCCTCCTTCCATTGGGAAAGTGCTTTTCCCTGACCCCAAGTGGTTTAGGTGAGACTGTCAATTTCAGCACCCTGTCTTCTGTGTGGCAGGGATGAGGCCATGAGCTGGCCTGACCAGTCAGAGTACTTCATCCTCTTGTCCAGAGGGCTGGGGAGAGGCATGTGTCAAAGTGGGATAAAGTCCTTTCATGTATTTTGATCCATAGATACTGGAAAAGACAGGTTTCTTTCTTTTGAATTATGAATTTTAAGAATATGAGCTTGGGGCTATAATTTATTTGTTCAAGAAGTATTTATTAAGGGCCTAAATATCAGTCAGTGTTGAGACAGTCCATTTATGAGAACAGATACCTCTCTAGATATTTTAAAAAGTGGGAATTTAATGTGGGAAAGTGGTTACACAATGTTGGAAGAGCTGGGACAGCAAAAAGGGACTTAAAATTAACCCACGGCATAACAGCTGCTGGAAAAAGCTTCTACCCTAAGGCCTAAGTAACAATAGAGCACAGGTAGTGTTACCAGATCCAGAATCTGGGAGAAAGGGAGGCCTGGGATGGTGCTTTGAGCATGTGGCTGATACTAAGACCACAGTGTAGACTCTGTACACTGGTTGCAGAGCTGTGTAGGCTGTGAAGAAGTAGCTCCATTGACAGGTACTAGAAGTTCCCAAACATGTGTTGCTTTCTCTGTCTGCTAGAGGGTTGCTAGGAGAAGTTTGAAGCAAGAAAAGTGCCTCTTCTCTCCTCCTCTCTTCCAATTTCCCACCAGTGCCTTACTGGCAAAGCCTATCTTGAAAGCCAGTTGGCGGGATCTAGGGAATGTAGTTCCAAATTCAAGTTTCCCTAAAATCAGAGCAGAGCAAAAGTAAGTGGAGTTGGAGGGTGAGAGAAATCAGGCACAAGACAAGCCCCATGTGCAATGTGCTAGGTCTTGTTCTAGGTACTGGAGGTACAGCAGTAAGCAAGACAAGACTATAGTCTGGCTCTCTAGCAACTTGCTTTTAGAGGGGATGGGAAATAATGAAAAAGCAAGCCTATAAATAGGAAAGCTACAAAAAAGGACACAAAACATCACTTGTCTCAGTCCAAGTTTTCTAGAGGCTGAGCCTGAGATGAGGACAATATGTGAGTGATTTCTTAAGATAGTGCTCTTAAGAATACCTGCTAGGGAGTGAAGGGATGTGATGGTTAATTTTTATGTCACTTTGGTTAGTCTGTGGGGACCAGTTACTTGGTCAAACACTAGTCTAGATATTTTGTTATAAAGGTTTTTGTAGATGTGTTTAGTCAACATTTAAATTCAGTTGACTTAAAGTAAAGCAGATTACAACATGGTACAGGTAGGCCTTATTCAATCAATTAAAGGCCTTAAGAGCAAAGGCTGAAGATTTCCATAGAAGAACAAACTCTGCCTTCAAAAGGCAACCTAGAAATTCCAGCCTTCAAATTCAAGACTGCAACTCCTACCTGTTCAGCTTCCAGCCCATTGACTTGCCCCATGGCTTTGGACTTGCCAGCAATTTCATGAGCCAATTCCTTAGAATCAATCAATCAAGATTATCTATCTTTCCCATTGGATCTCTTTCTCTGGAGAACCCTGACTAATACCTGATTAATATAGGGAAGGAGAAGAACAGCAAGAATTTCAGGCAGTCTGGTCTCATCTTGATGTCATTGGGAGCTCTGGAGTATTCAACCGCCTCACAGAGTTGCCCTGCCTTAAGCAAAGGAGGTGGGTGGGCTTTGTCCATCTGTATCAGATAGTCCTGGTAGCAATTCTTCAGAGCATAAGGTAGGTGCAGGTTGCACATATAACTTTATTAGGAATTTATTTTTTCTATTTTTTTTAAAGCCATGGTATTTTAATTCCAGAAGATCACAGATACTCCTGGAAGAAATAATTTCTTCATCACCCATTGACACATTGGAAGGTTATTTCTTTAATTAGAAAACTAGCTTTGGGTCTTAAGAGCTGTGGGTTTTGGTTTAAGGAGTGAAGAGGTCTAGTTTCAGGTTCCAAGTTGGCAAACTCACCATACAACCTTAAAAAAAAAAAAAACCTTGTCTTCTTTGAAATTTACCTTCTGGCTATACCTGAGAGCTAGCCAGTGTAGCAACTAGTTTAACTCAATCCAGTTCTTCCAGTTATACTCCCATGTCCCTGCCCTTCCCTGGCAGGTAAATGGCATTTCCTCTGGAAGCTTCCCTGCTCTCTCCAGGAAGTCACACACTTCCTTCTCTGTTCTTCTTTAGTGTTCTTTCCCCTTTACAGTTAAGTTATTGCATTAATCCATAATGAACTCTTTACTTTCTAGGTGGCCAAACATCTCATCTTTCTGGGACAAAGGGATTTCCTGGGACACTGGACTTTCAGTGCTAAACCTGCAGCAAGTTGGTCACCCTACTTTTCTTTGTCCCCCATTTGCATCAACCTGATGCCTGTTCTTACATAGTTATTACACAAAGCAGCTGCTTATTTTGGCAGTTGTGGGGGATCAAAAAGTAATACCTTCTTTTCCCCACCCAAGGTCAGAACCCATTAAGATACACACACACACACACACACACACACACACACACACACACACGTCAGAACATAGATGGGAATACCAGCTTCACTAGTAATGAAAACTGGTGTTAGCAAAGGGGCTTAGGTCTTCTAGACAATGGGCTTCTAGTACTTTACCCCTTTAATTAGAGACTTACTATATTGCAATTTCTGATGGTTCTGGACCACTTCAAGCATCTGAGTGACCAAGCACATGTGGAATGGAGCAAAAGGGATGCTGTTCACAGGTAGTCAGATCCCAAAGGGAAGAATAAGAGGCTAATCTTAGTATGAAAAGCTTGTCTCCAAAACTCTCTTATTATGTGAGTCTTTTCTGTCTTTATGATGAAAGAGGGAAACGAGAAGGGAAAAGTAGAGAGTAGAGAAAAGTGTTACTGTAATCTCCCTCTACAAGAAAACAGCCAGCCTGGGGAAAGGAAAATTCCGAGAAGCACTGGAGGAATGAATGAATCGACAAATAAATATTGCTAATGCTGCTCATTCTTCACCTACTTTCTGATTATTTATTAGGGAATCTAGAGCTATTGCAGGGTAGAGGTTCTCCTCTATAACCATCTCTGCCAAGCCCACAACCAGATGCAGAGAGGATGATGGACAATGGTGTCAGCAGGTATTCACTTGCTCTATATCCCTCAATTGCTGATTTGACTACATGAGAATTTTCCTAAGCACTCGCTCTGTACCAACCTGACGTGGACTTCATCAGCTCTATTTCCCTGGGACTTGCCAGAGCCACATTGAAAAAGTAGTTGTCATGATAGTCAGGACTTTGCAGCTACTAAGATAAATCACCCAGTCTCAAAAACAGGATATTTGCCCGCTTGTTAAATACAATATTGCATTTGCCTAGACTAGAGGAGTTTGATCTTACAGGTATTGGGATGGTAATGAAGCCATGTGATACTTCTGCTCAAGTGAGGCTCTTTTAGAGTTTCTGTTTACAAAGACAACAGTGATTTGATATTATATTAGGCTAGAGAAGATTGACTCAACTAAAGAGCTATGAAGTTCTGCTCATTTCCAGATGTTCTAGTGTGCTCCAACTCAACTTGAACTTTGTTTGCCAAGTATAACCAGTAGGGCCTAATAAACCAGATAAACATCTAAATGGTACTTTTTTTTTTACTTAGCCAATTATAAAGTAGCCAGGTTTTTAAATACCACCCAATAAATGCCTGTCACAGATTAACCTGATTCAGCAAGTGTGTAATGAAGGCTGGAGTTGAGGCCCATAGTGGCTCTGACAAGGCATGCAGTGTATGTGTATGAGTGTGCTGGGGGTGTCCTGGGAGGTAGTGTGGTGACTGGGAAGATGCATGGGCCTAGCATGCAAGTTTCTACCCCATACTAATTCATTACAGACCACTGAACTGAGCTCCTCTGACCTTCAGCCTCCTCTGTGAAATGGGGTGGAGATTTAAACACCTCCTAAAATCTTTCAGCCTATATAGAGTACCCACTGGCTATCAAGCAAGTCTAACCAGGTAAAATCTTTACTGAGGCTCTTTTGACAATATTTCTGATAGCATCTTCTTGTAGCAGGTGTTTTCTCCTGAGTATGGCATGTGTAGAATATTAAAAAAGAATGAAATGACTCTGTGACTTAAAATTTAATATTTGCATTATGATTATCTCTGACAGCCATCTTCTGAATCCTCAGATATTAAGATTCCAAACCTCTCCTAAGTCATATTTCATAGCTTCGCCTACACACATTCATCCATGAATAAGATTGCATTATTAAGAATTTCATTTCTCATAATGGATTTTCTTTTCTAACTCAGGCTCCATAGGCAATGAGCTGGGATTACATGATTTATTGCTTCCAATTTGCTGGCCTTGGACTGATATGCCTGTGTACTAATTTTATGGCACACTGAACTTTGGCTTCTTTACCAGCTTCTTTCCACAGGAAGAAAATTGACAGCCCTAACATCTTCAAAACAAAAAGCAAGCAAACAAATAAACCTCCTCCAGGATGTGGAAGCAAAGCCTTTCTCTTGGAATGACAGGCTCACATTCTTTCCCAGTGCTATTATTCTATCCATGGGCTACTGAAAATGGACTGAGGGAGACATTGGGCAGATAAGTGTATTGGTAAGAAATGGAGCAAACTGATTAATTCTTAATTAGTATCCATGCAGAGTAAACAAATATCTTTGTATAGTAAACAACTATAATAAACATATAAACTAATAATAGAGGTTTTTCCTATTGGCAATGGAATATATATGGAAATATATATTATTTGTTATATAATGGGCGTGTGTGTGTGTGTGTGTGTTTTACAGAGCCCAGAAACACAGCTAAAAGAGAGAAAATATTCACTGAGTATATTAGTTTCCTAAGGCTGCTGTAGCAAATCACTACAAAATTATGGCATGAGACAACAGAAATGTATTCTTTCACAGTTCTGGGGGCCAGAAGTCTGAAATCAGTAGCACCAGGCCAAAATCAAGGCATCAGCAAGGCTGCACACCTTCTAAAGGCTCTAAGAAAAAAATCTGTTCCTTGTTTCTTCCAAAAGGTGGCTGTCAGCATTCCTTGGGTTGTGGATACGTCTCCAAGTCTCTCCCTGCTTCAATTTCACATTGCCTTCTCCTCTGTGCATGTGAAATCCCTCTCTGACTCCTTTTTACAAACATATATAACAATTGTACTTAAGGCTCACTCAGATAATCCAGAATCATTTCTCCACCTCAAGGCCTTTACCTTAACCACATCTGCAAGGACCTATCACCTTTCTTTCGCCAAAAAAGGTAATGTTTACAGAGTCTAGGATTAGAGCATGTCTATCTTTTGAGGGCTGTTTTTCAGTCTATCACAGTAAGCTTTTACTCCATGCTATTTCTGGACCTTTATCCTGTACCTCTTCCCACAAGCCTTCTATGAGAAACATTCAGTAAGAAAAGATTCTGGACTGGGAATCAGAAAATCCAAATTCTTTAATCACCAGAAGTCATGCCATTATCCTCCTTTTCTGTGACCAGAGAAGATATTGCTAATTCACCACAGTAGTAGTTTTTGTAAAGCCCCTGGACTTGCCCTCACAATCCTTAACACAGCATTTCATGAAGTCAATGTGAATTATAGCCTATTTGACACCCCTATCTTGAACTTTGTCTCCTTACCTATAAAATGGTAATACTCCATGTACAGCTATCTTTTAGGGACAGTGTAAGGATCAAATTTTGTAATAGATAGGAAAACATTTTAGATGACTGAAAAAGTTATGTTTCCAACAGGCTCTCATGGGGATGCTGTCTGGGATACCTCTGTTTAGGAGGGTAGAGGGTTTTCAGTGCCAGGGAATCCATGAAGGTCAGGTTCAGGGTAATGAGCCTAGGTCTGAACCATAGATGGTCATTCTTCCTTTTATTCAGCTAACAAAACAGGTAAACACAGTCTAAGCTTTCAGTAAGGATAACATAAATATCTACTAAGCATGTAAATTGTGCAGTGGTATCTTGCCTGGTTCATGAGAACTATCTAGCATGTGTTTGCCTAAACATATTTGCCAGGCATCTGGGCATCCTTAACTGTTGTTCAAATTGTATTGATCCTTCAAGCATTATTGGAAAAGCAGATTTTCTCCAGGAAGTATCCTGATATGGCAGGAAGTACTCTTTCCCACCTCTAAGCCCCAGTGTCAATCTGCACATGCATTTCACATGTATTTGCACGAACAGGGACAACTTAGGCCAGGAAAAGGGACAACTTCTTTCCTATTTCTGCAGATGTTTTCATAGGCTCTTGCCCTAAAGGCTGTAAATCCTCCTCCCAATATTTCAAATCGTCTCTTCTTTTCCTTTCTGACTTTAAAATCAGAAGATGATCTCAACATTTTGGGGGTCCCATATGACTTTGTCTTGGCTGCCTTTGCTGGAATCTGTCTAGGCTTGATTCTGCTACAGATCAGCTATATGGTCTGGACATGCTCTGAAACTTGGTTTCCTTCTCTAAAAATGGGAATTTGGTAGAATACCTGCCTTCCCTTCTCAGGGCTATCAGCTTATTTGCAGTCTAGCTGTGCCACCCTGGGAAAGTTACTGTAAATTTTTTCACCTGTAAAATGGAAATGCTAATATACCTTCTGAGCACAGTACCTCACCTCTCTTAAGTGCTCAAATTAATGAGAGTTGCTTTTTAAAAGGAATTGTTCACTTGAAAGAGATGGTATGGTCAAATTGGAGGTACTGGCAAGATAGAGGTGGTTGGGACCAGATGGGAAGTTCAGGAGCAAACATGTGTGAAAGTCCAAGCAATTGGTCCAGGAAGCAGGGATCTTATGACTGAAGCTCAAGATCAGGCAGGTTGTGTTGGAAAAATAACAAGATAACAATCAACACACTAAATAGAATTTTCCTACATGTTTGCATACACAAACTTACTTAACTCCTCAGCAGCCCTAGTGTTCAGGTACTCTTAGCCTCCTTTCACAATGCCGAAAAGAGGCTCAGAGAAGACAAATGACTTGCACAAGGTCACATGAAAAATCAGGGCTTCGAACCTAAATCTATTTATTGTTGTAACCCTTGCTCTTAACTACTAGGTAAAAATGGCATGGGTAAAGTTCCAAGCATCACATGGAGCACATGAGCAAGTGTTCAATAATTATTTCCCTGTCCCTGGTAGAAGAGCAATAGTATGACTGGTACCATGCCACATTCTAACCTCAGGGGAAGAACCTTGGAGAGGTTATTGGATTTTGCATAGGATAGTCCTAGTAGATGTGCTCAAGTTATGAACCTTTGGTCATTTTTGAGCAAGAGGTGAAATAGAAAGTGAAGCCTTTCCAGCTTGTCTAGAATCAGCTAGTAATCCTTGTTGAGAATGAACACCTCTAGTTGTTCCATGTTCTAAGTTCAGAACCAACCTTTTCCCACTCCTATAGGGTTGACTGAGGACAAGGCAGGCAGGACCAGTATCAGCCCTTATCCTGCCATTATCAACCCCAAACATGGGCAAGATAAGAGGAACCTGGAAGTGAGTATGGGTTGGCTATGTAGAGTGCAGGATTTGAAAAGAGACTTTATCTCCTTTGCCCCTATCCCCATGGGGAAGTGAACAGGCCTCTTGACAGGATCCCCTCAATGTACCACAGGGAGGGAGACTCTGAGTACTTGCTGAAAATGTATTTGGATGCAAATTACACAAATTACCCAAAGTGTTCTGAGCTGGTGGTTGCTGTGTTGCTTCACACTGGGCATGCTCAACCACACCATCAGGGGCCCACCTCTTTCTTTTTGTTCCACTATGTGTTGATTTTCATGCTCTAGCTTTGTGCTTTGTGGTTGCAAAAATGCTGTTGCATTTCCAGATTTTCTCTTGTTTAACGTAAGAAGAGGCAAAGGGGAGTTTGTGGAGGCTTAAGTTTTGCCCCTCCAACACACACATTTTATGTTTCTTTGGCAAGAAACATTGGGTCACCTGCCTGTTATTAGACCAATCAAAGAGGCGGGAAAGTACTGTGAACAGCTTTGACCAGTAAAGATTCATCTTCTGAAGCTGCTGTAAGTGCCTATGCTACACTGCAGATGACTTGGCGCCTCTAGCCACAACCTGTGGAAAATGAAAAAAAGGAGCTAGACAGGCAGACAACAGACAGTATCTGCCCCACCTCAAGAAAATGAATGGAAATATTTAGTGTCTACAAAAAGAGGAAACTGACATTCCATTCTCACATTCACGAGGTCCCAGTCTTGCTGGGACCTGCCCCAGTGGTATTGGATTTGGAAAAGGGATACTGAGGCATACTGGGGAAGGCCGGGCAGAAAGGGGCAGGGACCACTTCCTCAAATCCCAGACTGCTGAGAGATAAGGGACAGGATTCCCACTGAGGCCCAAGTGCCTCAGGGATAGGGACCCAAAAGGATAGATGAGATCAGGGGTAGTGGGTTTGTTGGGAACCATCACTGTTGAAGCAAAGAACCAGCCAGTGTCTGGAGGATGCAGTGTGAATTGAGACTGCATGGTCAAAAAATTATAGTATGTAGAGGAAGACACCACTGAAAAGACTCTACCCTATGACTAACTGCCGTCTCACAGTCACGCCTTCACATGATTTTCTTCTATGCCTTAATGGTTTTAACCACCATCTTGTCAACATAGTACCTTCATCCTATGGAACAGTTCTCTCCCTTTGTCACCCTCCATCCTAGTGTTTCTGGCCCCCACCTGATAGGAATCAAATGTATGGACAATGTGGCTATCAGGTACAAGGTGGAGACCCCAAATGTGGTAGCAAATGTGGGAGCAAGCAAGGACTTGTAGCTAGCAGCTAGACAGGACCCAGGTTGTAAGCACAAAGACCAAGATTAATTCCTTCCCCACATTCTAGTGGCAATTCCCTGGTAAAGGTCAGGCTGGTACCTGTCCAGCTGTAATGCACAGAAGACTGACATATATGTGGTAACAAAGGATAACACTACTTTAGAGATGAAGAAAATGAGGCTCAGAAAGCTTAAATGGCTTGTCTGAAGGTCATATACCCTATAAATGACAAAGCCATCCAGCATGCCAGATATTTTGAGGTCTCATCATGGGCACTCTCTGCCACATCATGCTGCATTGAGATGCTAGGAAAGAAAGAAGTGGTCTCATTCCACTCCCTCTTCTCTCAGTAATCTCTGTCTCTAATGGATCTACTACTTTGGTACCACTGTTCAACCCATTTGACATCTCTATGGGGCAGTCTCATCTTACCCTTCAAACCATTTCCTTTGAGAGTTTTTATTGGTCACCAGGAGGCTGGGTGAGAGGGGAATAGCTATAGAATAGAAAATTTGGAGGTTATATTACAGGAAGTATATAAATAGGGACCCATTTTCTTGGGAATTGGTAGCAATGTGCATCAAAAGTCTTAATAACATGGATAGCTTTTTTCTTTTTTTGAGACATAGTCCTTACTATGTCACCCTTGGAAGAGTGCTGTGGCATCATAGCTCAGAGCAACCCCCAACTCTTGGGCTTAAGCAATTCTCTTGCCTCAACCTCCCAAGTAGCTGGGACTACTGGCACCCACCACAAAGCCCAGCTATTTTTTTGTTGTGGGTGTCATTGCTGTTTAGCTGGCCCAGGAGGCTTTGAATCTCCATCTTCTGTGCATGTGGCCAGCGCTGCTGTAACGACTGTGCTACAGGCGCTGAGCCATGGATAGCTTTTAATGCAGTAATTCCACCACTAGAAATTTATCCTGAGGAAATCATCAAAAAAGAATATAAAAATACAAACAAGTGAAAAATGAAATAAAGTCTAACAATGGTTCTCAACCTTCCTAATGCCGTGACCCTTTAGTACAGTTCCTGTGGGTCATGACCCACAGGTTGAAAACCACTGGAATAGGTCTTAGACACTAGAAAAAGATGGTATATTTCTACAGTGGAATACTATGCAAAAATTCAAAGTGATAATATCAGTCTATCTTTACTGGTATGTCAATAAATAATACAATAAACAAAAAAATAGGCCATCTGTATCATACAATCCCATATTATCTTTTGTCAATGACTTATATTTGGGTGTGTATATTTTTCCACAGTGTGGACTCTTTCTTCTGACTGACTTCCAACCACTTAGTTGACTCACCAGTTGAGTCAGCCCTTTCTTGCATCCAGAAAGCCTTTTGGGCCAATGCTCTGGACCACTGGAAGTTCTGAAGGAGAGGGTGTGTGTTTAGGAACCTGCCTCCTTCTCCTCCCACCAGACAGCTCATGTGCTTTGCAGGAAACAGTTGCATAGTTCTCTGGTTAGCTTTCTTTATGCCAACTTAGTTTTTGTAATTTCATTGCTAACTCTTCTATAGATCAAAAAGGAAGAATGGAAACAGGAAAAAGCTATAAAAAAAACTAAGTCCAGTGATTTGAAGACCTCAATAACTATTGTATTATGTGTAGATGAGGTAGTTACAAAGGATGGGGGTGAGATCATAAAACTTCAAGATTCCCCTCTCAAAGTGCTTCACAAATGTTTTTAAGTTCTTCTTCTTGAAAGAAGCCAAAACAAGAATCTGGAGACAAAATATTATGGTGTCTTTTAAGAAAGACAAAGGTGAACTTTCTCTGGCATACTGACAGTCACATAAAAGGCTATAGCCAAACACTGATATATTTTAAGTTAAAATAAAAGACTTAAAGTATGTATATATTTTATTATTATTATTATCGTTTATTATGTCAACTACAGTTTTTGCTTTACCCGCTAAAAATTGATCTTCTTAGTACTTTCAGATATTAAATAGGTCTAGAAAAAGGAAAGGCATAGTGATATATCCGGAAGGATATAGTGAGATTATAGTAGATTTTTACTCTCTTTTCTACGTTAAAAAACCCATGTCTATTGATTTTATAATCATAAAATAAAAAACCTATTACCATTTGGGAGAAGAGAAAACAGAAACTTCAGGATTAAGGGAATGATGCGCTGCTGGTTCCAAGTTGCTCTGGGAGGGTCCCATCTTCCCTCAATGACTGGCATTGTTTGGACTGTTCTGCTACATATCCTGATAATAATAGTGAGTTTCTCTCCTTGGTTTTACCCTGTCCTGAGAGTCAAGTAACATCAGCCCACAGACATCTCAACACACTTAATTACTATGGGAAGAGGGTACAGGTCTTGGGAAGGTGAAGTCCCCAGGGAGGAGAGATGGACACTCACAGCTGACAGCATAAGCTGGGGGCCATGAGTCAGTCAGATCACAATGAGGATGCAAAATGGAGAGGAACACTTCGGAGAGCTCGAATTACTCTCATTTCATGGAGGTTGGAACATGGTGCCAATGGTCTTTATTTCTTATAAATATTATTATCTTTTTATAGAGACATTAAAATAATTATTCATTCTTGAAAAGTATAGAAATATTTGTTGGAAACTAACTTTTAACATTAAAGTAATCCTAAAATTTTAATGAATTGTTCAATGTCCTAAAGTCTTATGTAGAAAAAAAAATGAAAGCAAAGATCAGTTTTGTTTTGTTTTTAAGGGACCAGTCACACTATGTTACCCAGGCTCATCTTGAACTCCTGGACTCAAGGGATCCTTTTCCCTCAGCCTTCTGAGTAGCTGATACTACAGGACCACTGTGCTTGGCCAAAAATCAGTTCCTGTTCCAGCATCTTTCTGCAGTAGCCTTTGCTTCAGTGATAAAAATGCTGGGACAATCTGACAGGGAAAAAAGAAGAAAAGAAATAAGGGAAGGGAAGGGAGAGTAGGAAACCCTGCCGAGGATACAAATCTTAGCCTTGGAAATAGGATTTCTAATTATCTGAGGATATTCTGGGGGGATGGAGTTAGCAGAAGACTGAACAGAAAAGTGGAAGGAGAGCTATGGGGCCATGTGGTACTTTAAAAATTCTAAAGACAGCATTGGCTTTGTACAAGTTTGCATCCAATTTTATCACTTATGAGAGCATGAACTTGGCCAAGCTATTTAACGTTTCTGGGCTAGACTATAAATATAAAAAAGGCAATAAAGTTTTGTTTGCTGTTTTAAAATTTTAAAATACTAACTGAGTGTAAGTATTTTTGTTACATGGATGAATGGTGTAGCACTGAAGTCAGGGCTTTTCACGTGTCCATCACCAGAATAACACACATTATACCTGACAGGTTAAGTTTTTATCCCTCACCTCCCTCTCACTCTCCCCTTTTCTTACTTTCCAAAGTTCTTTCCACCACTTTATGGCAGTGTATACCCATTCTTTAGCTCCCACTTATTAGTGAAAATATGTGGTGTTTATTTTTCCATTCCTAAGATACTTCACTAACTTTTGTTTACTTTATTTTTTAAAGGGTTTCTCATGCCTTTATTCTATGAAATGATAAGAGATTGTTATTTTGCTTAATAAAAAGTATAAAAGTAGGGAATGATGGTTAATTTTATGCATCAACTTAAAATTGGGCCACAGCATGCCCAGACATTTGCTCAAACATTATCCTGGGTGTTTCCACGAGACTATTTTTGGATGCCTCTAACAATGAAATTAGTAGACTGAGTAAAGCAAATTGCCCTCCCACATGTGGGTGGGCCTCACCCAATCAATTGAAGATCTGAACAGAACAAAAAGGCTGACTGTCTCACCAATAAGAGGGAATTTCTCCTGCATGACTGCCTTTGAGCTGGGACATCAGGGTTTTTGTTTTCTTTCTGTCTTGGAACTGTAATTGAAGAATCAGCTGTTCCTAGGCCTGCCAACTGTTGAACAGGAATTATACCACTGGCTGTCTTGGGTCTCTGCCTTGCCATCTGAAGATTTGGGACCTGTTAGCCTCCATCAAGGAACAGATTTTTGCCACTTTCTTTTTCTTCCACCTTTGGCAAATCAGCTTGCTAATTTATGCTGTTTCTCTTCATGGCCCAAGTGGCTGCAACAGCTCTAGATATCACTTCCTCACCTAGCCACATCCAGAGTCAGCATAGAGTTACTGTTTCTTCAAACATATTTCTTTTTAAGCCTTTTTGAGAAGCAACTTCAACTGACTTCCCCTTATCTTTCATTGGCCAGAAGGATCACATGATTCTTCTTAAACAAGTCTAGTTCTAGAGCCTGGAAGGTCCAAGATCAAGGTGCCAGCAGATTCTGTGTTTGATGAGTCTTCTCTGCTTCATAGATGGCACCTTGTTGCTGCATCCTCTTATAAGGAGGGGAAAAATTCTCTGTTCTCACATGGTGGAAGAGGTGGAAGATATCTTGTTTACTTTTATATTCCCAGATGCTGTGCGTGGTATACAGAAAGCATTCAATAAATCCTCTGAATAAGTGAACAAACTAAAAGCTCCCAGAACAAGTTAAACCTATAAGAGGTTCCTTTGCCTCCTCCTTTCCATTCCATTCCTTAAAAGTTTTATTTGGAAATAATTATATATACTCACAAAAAATTGCAAAAATAGTATAGAAATGTTCCATGGACCCATCACTTGGCTACCTGCCATGGCAACATCTTAAATACCTATAATGAATACATCACCAATGATGAGCAGGATACAGTTTCACCAGTTTCAGCATCCACGTACGTGTTTTGTATGTTTTCACCACCACAATCAAGATACAGACTGTCTATCACCACAGAAAAGCTCTCTAGTGCTGCCTCTTTTATGTCACACTCTCTTCCCATTCCCACAACCCTGGCAACTACTCACCTCTTCTCTACCTCCATTTGGTCATTTTGGGAATCTTTATAAATGGAATCTTATAGTGTCTAATTTTTTGAGATTGGCTTTATTCACTCAGCACAATACACTTAACATCTAAATTATTACTATTTCATGTAACAATAATTCATTCCTTTTTTATTGCTGGGTACTATTCCATGGTATGGATATACATGTACCAGAAGTTAACCTTTACCCGTTCAAGGATGCCTGGGGTTGTTCCCAGTTTGGTGATTATAAATAAAGCTCTTATGGACATTTGTGCACAGGCTTTTGTGTGATTATCAACTTTTATATCTCTAGAATAAATGCTTAGGATTGTGACTGATGGGTCACAGAGTAAATACATCTTCAACCTTTAAAGAAATTGCCCTACATATTTCCAGAATGGTTGCACTATTTTACACACTCACCCAAACCATGAGCAAGATCCAGTTTCTTAGTATCTTTTCCAGAATTTGCTTTATTAGTATTTTTTTATTTTGGACATCCTCATAGGTGTGTAGTGGTACCTCTGTAATTTGAATTTCACTTAAAATTAGAAACATTTAATGTCTTTTTATTTGTTTATTTGCCCTCCCCTCATTTATTTTCGTGAAGTGTCCAAATATTTTGCTCATTTTCTAACAAGATTGTCTGTTGAGTTTAGAGTTCTTTATTCTGAAAACAAGTCCTTTGTCAGGTAATTTGCGAATATTTTCTATCAGTCAGTGCTTTTCATTTCATCCTCTTAATTGAGTCTTTCAGAGAGCAAAAGTTTTCATTGTAATGAAGTTCAGCAAATCATTTTTCCTTTTTGGATTGTGCTTTTGGTGCCTAAGAACTAATGCCTTAGAACTCTACTCCTAAATTTAAATTACAAACATTTTCTTTGATGTTCTTTTTTCTTCTAAAGAAAAATTTTCGTGTTTGTGTATTTCACATTTCAATCTATGATCCACTTTGAGTTCATGTGTAAGGTGGGAGGAGTATGTCAAGGTTCATTGTGGATATCAATGTTCTGTTTGTTTATTTCTGCCAAGTGAGAGAACACTACTAGTTTCTATAGGAGTCAAAGAAGTAAGAGAATCCACAGGGAGGTGGCATGGCTGTCTAGTCCCTTGCAGGAAATTAATTACTCTCCCATGTGTATCCAGAGTGAGCTTGATGTTATGGAAACCAAACATTTCACCTATGAATCTTTCTCTATAATCATATTGTGCAACTTAATTCTGTTCATACTGGATCCTCGAGGAAACTCCAGCTACCTCTTGCATCACAGCCTATAGTGAATTTCTATTTGAAACAGGAAGTGAACATTATAAGTTGCTGTTACCCATCATAACGTATCATTTAAGAGTAGGGAAAGGTGTGTCTTGTATCACGATCCCCAATGTGGAAAGGGCCCAAAGTGGGCGTCCCTTAAGCAGTCTCTCTGTGAAGAAGAACAATATTTTATTCAATAAAAATATACTGAATAGCTACTATATGTCATAAATTAGTCAATGAAGATGAATGTGAACCCAGGTAAATATGATCCCTGCCTTCTAGGGAGAGAGAAGGGGTGGAGTGCAGGTAATAATATAGGCACATATAATACTGTTTGCCAGATGCTAGTGATAGGATGCTGAGGAAATCCTGGAATTCTTCCTGGAAGAAGTAACCCTGAACCTGAAACTTAATAGATGAATACAGCAGAGATTTGGGTGCAATGCAGTGGGAGAGATAGGAGGTTCTAGTAAGAAAGGAAAGTCTTGCAGGCAGGGGAAACAGCATCAGAAAGGCAGAGAGTTTGAGACGAGCATGGTGGAGTATGGGATCTAAAATGTCCAGTATTGCTGATGTGTAAGGTGCAGGGGGAAGGGTAAGGAATGAGGCTGGCCAGGCCAGGCCATGAAGGACCTTGAAGGTCACTGTAAGGAGATCATTCATTTCATGAGGATACAAGGAATCCACCAGAAGCCTTGGGCAAGTCTGTAACAGATCCAGATTTGTGGTTTTAGAAATCTCTCTCTGACAACACAGAGGTAGATTGGTAGGTTTGCAGGCAGCAGGCTGGGGCATCAGCCAGACTGTTAGAGGTGATGGGATCAGAAGAGGGGCCACAGGGGTAAAGCATGGTTGAGGCATTTACAATGGGGTAGAACCTGAGACTTAAGGAGGAGGATGCAGTTTTAAAGATTGATTTGGGAAATGAGGTGAGAGAGTCCTGCAGAGAAACAGAAGGGTAGTGTGGAAGGAGGTCGAAATCTTTACTTGGACATTCCCTTTGAGGATGAGCCAGCTAATCCCTCCTTCCTGTGACCCTTCCATGGCCCTTCCAGAACTTTGCTTCCTGTAACTTTTCTGCTTTGATCCGATGTTGGCCCTGAGGGACCACGCAGAACCGGTCTACCTCTGCTAGTCCACAGCAGCCCTTCCACAGTCTTAAAGACATGGGTCACATTCTTTCAAGCTTTCATTCCTCTAATGCACTCACCCCAGTACCTACAGCCACCTCCCATTTAGCATGGGTTCCCTACCCCTCCTCTTCCTGGTGTCCCTTCTACTTCCCACTCAATTCTGGATAAAATACAATCAGCCAGAGAACTGTAAGTAACCTCTCTGTGCCCTGGAACTTCCACCCCTAGCATCCACACATTCTTTTGAACTTGTTAAAGAAGCTGCCTCCCTTCTCTGAACATCTGAGCCAACCAACAACTCCCAACATCACCCAATGTCTCCTGGGCACTGGGGATGGGTGTGGACCTAGAGTCTGAGCTAGGAAAACAGGTTAGACAAGGCCTTCACTGACTCTCCCTCCAACCACTCCTGGGTCCCGGGACCATGTGACCAAGCCTCACCAGGAAAATGGGCTTCCTGCATTTTCTCCTCCAGTGAGAATCAAGGCACCAGCTGCTATTTATTGATCACTGTTGGTTGTGTGACTTTGGGGTAAGGGTAGACAGGTAGGACATTGGCTCTGTCTTTAAGAAGTGTGCAGCCTTGTTGGGAGAGAGGATAAAGAAGAGATTGTCAGAGAAGACACTCCCCAGAGGAAATGGGGCCACAGCTGGGCCATGAAGGATGGGGGAACATCAGCTGGCAAGAAGAATGAAGACAGTGTGCTCAGATGGAAAAAGAAAGCTGCAGAGGTCAGGGTGTCCTAGGTGGACCTGAAAAAGGAAAAGAAGACACTGAGGCCAGAATACAGACCCTATATGTGAACACTGAGAGAAAATGCTACCCAGGTGGACTGGAACCATCTTGGGATGCCAGCTACAGAGTCTGAACTCTTTTATAGGCTGGAGAGCCTCCAAGAGCTCTAGAATCAGAGAAGATGATTGACATGGTGGACATTTGCTTTGGGGTCTGGTAAATCTTATGTTCTAATGGGACCCAAAAGACAGAGCTCAATACTGCCCAGGGAGGATAAGATCCTTCAAAAAACTATGTAGTTCAAGGAATCCAGAGAGGCACCTGGCTGGCCTAGCTTTAATTCATTTTTAGGTGATCTTTCCATTAGCCCTCTCAGGGGGATGGAAACAAGGAAAAGAACAAACTATTCAAATAGATGACCTAGGAGGTGCTTTGGAGTAGCAATAATAAAAGCTGGCATTGGGTGCAGAATTGACTACGTAATTTTCAGGGCCCCTTGTTCACAAATTGTTAAGGATTTAAAGATGGTAACATTAAGCCAAACATGGGGCCTTTCTAAGCATAAGTCCCCATGCAACTTCATAGGTACATGCTTATGATGTTAGCCCTGTCTGGGCAGGTTCTTATCCAAGTGCACACAGTGAGTCTGCAGGGGCTCTCATACTTTGTCCTAGGCAGGTGGTAAGCCCAGGATTCTAGCACACACAGTCAGCTTATGGCTCCTGATCTCATGAAAGGAGCAGAAGGCAAGGGGCAGAAAATCTGATCTCTAATCCTGGTTTTGCTGCAAAATTGATGTGAGTCACTTAACTTTTGGACCTTAGTTTTCTGGCTCATAATAAGTGCGAGAATAATAATCAGTGAATATTGTTTTTCTTTCCATTAGGAAGGCTCAATTCTAGGATCTTTACTACATGTTCTCTTGCTGGAGTATGTGAAGGAAGACATAGGTTCCACTGATGGATCTTTGCTTACAGAAGGAACTCAGAGAAATGCATAACTCAGAGCAAACTCCAGGTATGTTTTTGCACGTCAATACCTTCCTTTCCCTAGAAAGTCATCTTTAGTCATTCTCTGAAGAATGTATTTAAAGAGACTTCAGCTTTCCTTAGCTATTCTGCCATCTCTCTGTAGGCCCACAGGCAACTGCCCTCCTCTCCTTGTGCCTCAATTCCCTCTTCTGTAGAATATGAGATTTGAATTAGGAGACCTCTAAAGTCCTTTTCAGCTCTAATTTCTGCATTTCTTTGAATCTAGGTAGTAGCTGGTACACCATGTAGCATCATATGGTGTAGCTTAACTATCTCTGTCAATAGAAGGTAAGCTCACTGAGGTAAAAAATGAGACGTGATCCATCTCAGAATCCCCAGTCCCTGGCATAGTACCAGACACTCAATTAAGAATTGAATGGACAGAGCTATCAATGACTGGACAAGTTCTCTGGGAGGGACTTAAAACAAATGGGCCAAGAAAGTGACAAGAGAGATGTAACCAGAACACAGGCCCAAG
Source organism: Galagoides demidoff (assembly GCA_963574575.1). NCBI lineage: Eukaryota > Metazoa > Chordata > Mammalia > Primates > Galagidae > Galagoides > Galagoides demidoff. Next base: position 5,396 of record CAUYQV010158214.1, on the reverse strand, counting down.
GTAAAGAAAAAAAATTGGAGCAACATCACATCAAGGGAGACTAAGCACTGGGTGATTGGCATTTCAAATAATATAAAGGGGATGAGAAAATTTAAGGCTAAACAATGGCAAAAATATTTCATAATTAGAAGATCTTCAGTGACCTCTGGAACAAGAGAAGCTGTCAAATGTTAAGGAATGGGTGAATCATAAAGAAGTGTGAACAACAGGCAAACATGAGTAATATTTCAAGAAATTTAGTGGAAAAAATGAGAAAGATGAGAAGAAAACTGGACATTTGACAAAATGGAAAGAAGGAATCACTGTTTATTGGTTTGTTTGCTTTAAGAGAAGGAGAGCTGAAATATCTATTAATCAAGAGCAAGGGGTGAAGGAGGAAAAGGCTGAAGGTTTTACAGGGGGAGAGAGGAGGGAATTGATGGATTTATATCCTGGACGGGCCATGGGAGAAATAGGGCCAACAGCCAAGTTATTTTCTCCTCCATCTCAGCTGTGTGCACATCTGACAGGTAGATCACTGGGTACTGTAGAGAAAATCCAAATATTAGAAAGGCACTGGTAAAAGTGAGTTTTGAGGTCTCTTCCTACCAATTCTGTGATCACTGTGTCCATGCATCATTACTGCACCATGTGGTTTACAAGCACATAGCAGTAAACAATGGGAAGACTATCTATAAAATACAGTCTAGTAGCTGCAGCTTACCTTAACCTAACAACAAGAGTAACTGATCAAAAAGGAAATGAGGCCAGGTACAATGGCTCATGTATGTAACCCTAGCATTTTGGTAGGCCAAGTGGGAAGATCACTTGAGATGAGGAGTTTGAGACCAGCCTGAGTAAGAATGAGACCTTGTCTTCACAAAAAATAGAAAAATTAGTTGGGGGTGGTGGCCCCTGCCTATAATCCCTGCTACTTAAGAGGCTGAGGCAGAAGAATCTTTTGAGTCTGGAGTTGAAGGTTGCGGGGAGCTGTGATGACACCATTTCACTCTAGCTCAGGTGACAGAGTGAAACTCTGTCTAAAAAAAAAAAAAAAGAAAGAAAGAAGGAAATGAGGCCTATGAGACACACTTAACCTATTTTGACATGAGGTCCAAGGAAGGAGAGTAGCACGGTACAACAAGCACCAAATTGGAAGTTAGGAGTTCAGAGCTGGTCTCTATACAATTCTTTATGTGTGTTTGGACACAACCCTTTTCAGTTTTCCTTGGAAACACAGGAATTTGAAATAGGTGACTGGTTTATTTCTATAGCTCTGACTCTTGAGTGTAAGAGTCATCCCAAAAGAGTTGGCACTCATCTCTGTGGTTCTTGGGCAGTTCCATGCTTACTGTGGCCACTGAGGTACAAGAGGATAAACAGGTAGGGCAAGAAGTCCTCCTTGGTAGTTCTCACTCATGTCACTGGAGAGCTCAAAGCATTGGCATCAGCTCCAACAGGAAAAACCACATGCTTGTCAATGACACTCTGGCCCATCCCACTTGAACTGTGGCATCATCATGACCAAATCATGTTTGGCAAAGGAAGGTTCATGCCTGGTTGTGTGCTGCTGACACTGATGAAACTCAGTGTTGCCAGGGACTGAGTTTGTGAATGGATTCCAAGTTGGAGTTTATAACTTGGTTTGGTCTCCTTTGACCAGTCTCCACAGAGTGTTAAAGGGAAGCAGATGTATCTTTGTCATTGACTACATAATGGCAAATCAGCTGTTCATTAATTACTTAAAAATGTGCAGTGAGCAACTTCTCTATACATTAGATACATGTGGGATGGATGGATGGATGGATGGATGGATGGATGGATGGACAAATGGATGGAAGAAAGGATGGAAGGATGGATAAATGGGAAAATAGATGAGTGGATGATTGATAATGGAAGGATAGATAAATGGAAAAATGGATGGATATATAGATGGATGGATAAATTGATAAGTGGACAAATGGATGAGTAGATGGATGAATTGATGAGAGATGAATGAGGAAAATTATCAGGAGGGAGCTTGACATGAACTAGGAGATCCAGGATCTGGTCTACAATGTCATTCATCTGCTAGGCACGTAAACAAAAAGTTTTTCAGTTACAAGTGACAGAAATGTAAAGTAGCTTGCAGGGGAATAGAAAAATAAATGTATTGACTAATACATCTAAATAATTATCACAAGTTTACAGAAGTTTCTCTTTTTTGTGCAGCTATATTTTCTCCCATGTAGGCTTCATCCTACTTCATCCCCAACTATTGCCCATGTTTACCACCAGCAGCTCCAGGCTTACATTCTTATAGTTTTGCAACCCCACAGGAAAGAGTTCTAGAAAAAGCCCTCAAGGGAATTCTCACTGTCCTTGCCTGGGTCATGTGCTCAAGCCCTAAACAAGTTCTATGCCAAAGGGTACAGTGATTGGCTGGGTCTGCCATGTGATGTCATGTGGAATGAAACCCATGGGCCGAGAATGAGGACAGGGTAGCATTCCCAGAAGAGAAAGGAATGGCTGTTGGGCAGGCAAAAATCTTAGATGTCCTCTTGCTAGCTGTTCTTCTGCTACTTAGAATCTCTCAGTTCTCTCCCTGACTGTCTCACTGCACAGGCTTCTTGTTATGGGAAAGCCTTTGACAAAGTGGGAATTATCAATACTTTCACTTGTCCTTTATTCCGCATTGGCCATGGTTCCTCTCCTTTCTTGAAGCTATCCCTGCATTTGGCCTTCAGATGCCTCCCTTTCCCCATCTATTCCACCTAACTTTTAATACCCTTCAACTTCACGTGCATCTGGAGCATAAAAAGTGCCCAGGCCTTTGCCAGGTCAACAAGAAATACTGAAGTGAATGCAACCCTCTCTCTCCTAAACTTGCAGTTTAGTCAGAGACAAATATCTTTCTTGCATTGTTCTCTAACTGATCTCCATGTTAAGTATAGTCTCCAAAGCAAAACTACTAGCTCCTCATGACTCATCCTTCTCTCATGTCATCCATGTCCTTCCAGGATGTTTTGTCCTGGAAGCATCAACAAAGGAACTAAGGCCCCTGGAGCCCCCATCAGTGGAATACGGGCAGCCCCCTATCCCTCTGGTCCCACCTCCTGGCAGCCAGGACAGTCTTCCTCTTTGCTACCTCGCAGCACCTACCTCACTTCCATCTCACCTGAGGCCCTCAGTCACATTATTGGTATCCTTATGGACTGATCAGCAGTGATGATTTCTGGGTGTGGCTCCTGAACTCACTGGCACTGTGTGGCCCTGGCTGTCCTTAGGATCTAGCCATCTCCAAGCTGAGGAAGGAAAGGACCCTTCTCTGGGGGGCCTGTCTTAGACCAAACTCTCGAGGCCAGAAACAAGTTGGCAGCTTTGTGATCTATTCCTGTAGTCAACAAATATGTTCTAAGCATATAGCCAGTGTGCTGGGGGAGAGAATGATGAATAGGCAGGCAGAGTCTAGGAGCTCACAGACCAGCTGAAAAGACTGTTGGCCCCTCAAGCCAACCCTGAAGAATGAAGCTTCTCAGGCTTCACAGTGACCTGTGTGATAGGAACTTCATGCCAGCGTACACAGGCACCTTGGTGGAGGGGAGTAGGGAGAGAAGTGTGGACCTATAAAGAGTTGCTCAGAATAGTCTTTTTTTCTATGTTATCTGTCAATCATTCCCCTGCACTTAGTAGAAGTGTCCAGACTTACTCTTTCTCCACCTATTGCCAGGGAGGTATTGGGGCAGTAGGCCACCAAGCCATTGGCCACATGCTGGGGCATCTTAGCCTTAGCTTCAGCAATTTGTTTAAGGCAGCCAATTAGAGCTCTCCTGGGGGGTTCCTGTGGCCCCAGCTGCTTACACCAATGTGCCCAACCTGCAATCTTGCTTCACTTACATGCTTCATATTATCCTGCACAAGTTTGTATGCTGGAGTTCAGCTCAAAAGATAGCTGTTGATGAATAAATCTAATGGGAAATGAAGCAAATAGAATTGAACCAACACAAACTGAATGATCCTCTCCTGGGCACTTACAGTTAGAAGTTGATATTTTTTTAAAGAGGGGCATTTCCTGATCTATCTGCTCTGCACTGACTGTCCCCCAAAGGAGAGAATTTCCCTGGCATATTTCTAGTCTTATCTCCTCTAAACTCAGAAGTAAAATTGCTCCCAGGATCTCAGCCCCTTTCTCTCTCCCCCTCACATCTTCTTTCTGACATTAAAATCAGATTCTGCCTTTCATAGCCTCACAGGGAGGAGGTGGGGCTCAGCTAATGAATGTTTGAGAAGTCCTTTGAGATCCTGGATGAAAGGCACCATATAAAATACAATTAAAAATAATAAGGGTAATTACTAGCTGGGCTAATCCCTGTAGGATAATTAGAGAGCTTTCCTCTGGCAGATTCTGAATTCATCAGAAACGTATGGGTTCAAAAGGCAAAACTGATAGGAAATTTTAGGGGGCCCTGTTATGCTTCATTCCAGGATCATGTACCTGGATGTGACTGGCTTAAAGCTGCATAGCAAGAGTGGCAGAGCCACAGGCCTAGAGATCCAGTCCCTGGACACCCACACTGGGGCCTCCTGCCACAGCTTCTGGTCTATACTGTACCTTATCCAGGTCTCTGCATGCTGATGAGTTTCTATTGCACAATGGAGTACTTAAATAAGATTCACAAAGAGTTGAATTCAAATCCCATCTCTACACCTATGGAAGACCATAGCTGGAAGGTAAGCCTCAGCTTCCTCAAGTGTAAGACGGGAATAATAACACCTGCCTCATAGGGTAGTAGTAAGGAGTGAATGAGTAATGACACAGAAGCACCCATTAAGGACTGCACATTCAGTGCTGCTGGAATAAGTGGAGTCTTGGCAGATCTAGGGTTTGATCCATTGTCCTTGGTTTATATAGCTGTGTTCAATCTGTATTTATTGGGTTCCTGTGGTGTGCTAGACACTAGCCCTCCAATACTTTATCTCATTAATCATCACCACATCCCCTTAAGTTGGGCTTCAACTTGGTTAGTTAACTTGTTCAAGGCCACTAGTTGAAGAGAAGGCAGGATTGAACCTGTTCTCTCTGTGCTCATGCAACACTGCCCTCCCTGGTGAAAAGAGGAATGCACTTTGTCATAACCACAAGGGGGCCCTAAAGGATTTTCTGCTGGGGTACAGGAGAGGAGGAGTGGAAAAGAATGGGGAACAGCTATAGCCTAAGATAATCCACTGAAGCATTTCCATCTTCTTTTTTAACTCCAAGAGTTATAAAAATTAAACTCTTTTTTCCCCCTGAAAACTATTGTTGGGGATTTATTGAGGGTACAAGGGAACTATTTTATAATTTTTCAAAATTTAAGTTACTCTTAACAGTATTGTTCCAATGCAGAGCCCATGTTTTTTAAAAAATTAAACTGGGGACAAATACACTCATGATCAGC
>CAUYQV010158211.1:0-79792 GCA_963574575.1 Galagoides demidoff | reverse complement strand
AATTTTTTATTTAACTAATTTTAAACACTATTATTGTAAAATTAATTTACCACAAAAATTTCATTAAATAAATCACAATGCTATAGTTTAAAAAAGTTATTAACATTATAAACATAATTTTTTTTTTTTTTTTTTTTTTTTTTTTTTGGCCAGGGCCGGGTTTGAACCTGCCACTTCTGGTATATGGGGCCAGCGCCCTACTCCTTTGGGCCACAGGTGCCACCCGGTATTATAATTATTATTACTTCTTTTTTTGAGACAGTGTCACTCAGTCACCCTGGGTAGAGTGCAAGGCAGCATAGCTCACAGCAACCTCAAATTCCTGGGCTCAAGTGATCCTCTTGCCTCAGCCTCCTAAGTAGCTGGTACTATAAGCGTCTGCCCCAATGCCCAGCTGGTTTTTCTTTCTTTGTTTTTTAATTTTTTTAAAATAGAGATGGGGTCTTGCTCTTGCTCAGGTTTGTCTTGAACAAGGGATCCACTTAAACTTATAGGTAAACCCTTTTCACATCAGTATTTGCATACCTGTCAATATATACACTGTATTTATGAGTCATATCATGAATTGTCACGGGTTGACGTGGGGAAGGCTCTTGGAGGGCCCTGAACCCAAGGATTCTTAAGTAGGGAGCATACAGGTGGGAGCCAGAGTTGCTTTTTAAAATAACATTACTAATCTCTGTTTAGAAATATCTTTATACTTGCATAATGGAAAATCTCCTCAGGCAAGATATGGCATCACTAGTGGAGTGTATAACTGATTTCTGCTCATTTGTTTTGTGCTGTTTTCTGTTGTACTTGTTCAGAAAGACTGTTAGTCAAATTAAGAGTTCAAATTTAGGATTTATTTAAACTTTGTTGTCAAAGCACTTCTGGAATGATGGAGTAAGTATCTCCAAAATCCACTCTTTCCTAAAAGCAATGAGAATACTCATGGAAAATGTCAAAATTAACTTTATAAGAACTCTGGAAATTAATCAAAGGCTTGCAGCAATCCAAGAAGCATTTATTTAAGAAAACCAGCCAAATCGTTGTAAGAAAGAGGATGTTTGTGACATTCTAATTTGCTCTATTCCCATCCCCCTCTCCGTAACTCTACAGTAGCCTTGAAAACCAAGTCTCGGAATCATAGTAGCTGTGATAAGTAATAGTCTGTCAGTCTCTGGAGGGAGAAGAATTGCTTTGGAGCCTCCCACCTGCAAAGTCACATTCCCAGAAAATTGTCATTATCTGACCCATCTAGCAGCCCCTCAACCCCCAAACAAAATGGTCATGGACACGGAAGAACCTGATTTGGCAAAGAAGTGTAATGAGTGCCACAGAGCTAAAGAGCTTAACTGGCACATGATGACACTCACCAGAGGGCCAGGACAAGGCCAGCCATGACTCCCGGGGTCCAGGGGAGGTGTGTTCCCAAGCCGCATGCTTCTGTAGGCTCCGATGAACGCACTCTGGTGAGCAGAGCTCAGTGGGACCTCCCAGAATAACTGTCAAAGAATAATTGAGATGAATCAACTCAGTTAAAAGCCCAGCTGAAACTTACTTGTATGCGAGGGAGATCAATCATCTATAATTCAAATGTCACTAAACAAAGGCAAAGGGAGGTTTAGGAAAGTAAAAATTGCAAACTATCTGTGGACCAGAAGTTGCCTTTATCTTTTTGACTTTGGACAAATTGATTGGCTAAAAAAACGATCAAGGAAGGCAGTTTGCCCTGGAGCAGACTGACATACTTTACGAGGGAGGGCAATTTTAGTTATATATGTTTTTCCACGAAAACATGTGACTTCAGCTATGGATGAGTATAGTGCGCTCATCTCTGCACAAGGGAGGCTAGTGCCCACATGTAGGCACCCATGCCTCAGTCAGGGCAGGCCTACGTGTTTCCTCAATTGTAATTCTTCATATCACAGTGGTTAAGAGTGTAGACCTTGAGTCAGTAGACCAGGCCTCTCATTTCTGACCTAAGCAACATCGAACAGAATTACCTCATCTGAAAATGGAGATAATGGTATCTTCACTGGATTGTCCTTGGTGGGATTAAATCAGATAATGTTTGTAACATGCTTAACACAGTAAGTACATCCATATAAGATACACTCAATACATGGTCGCCTCTGTTACAGATTATGATGTGAATAGCTCATTGTGTCAGTCAGGATCCAATCGGGTGAAAGAAACCACATAGTAACCTGAACAGGAAGAGTTTAATCTAAAGACTTACTTATTTGTTGTAGTGAAGGATCACGCCCTAAAGTGTAGAGAAAACCCTAAAGAATGTAGATAGAGAAGGCACAGGGAAAAGCCACTCTCCAAGGTAGAGCACCCCAAAAAGAAAGGAACCTAAAAGAGAGAACCAACCTCTCCCTGGCCGGGGCTGGGATTCAGACTTTGTTGGAGAGGGTGTGGGTGTGCCCACTGGGTGTGGAGAGGTTTGCTAGGGTTCCACCCTGGTGGAGCAAAACATCTCTGCCCACAGAGGTGCCCGGGAAAACTGCCCACAGGGACATGCTGATGGTGGAAATCACGTGAATCCACTCATGGGGTGGTGGCCTGGAGCTCACTAAGGCAGTGTTCTCAACCTTTTTTTCTTTTTTAATCTCATGGCACACTTGAACCTATAGTTAAACTTCTGTGGCACACTTAAAATAAGTTGACTAAAAAAAAAAAAAGAGTAAAAGAAAGAATATATTTACTGTGCTCTTAACTTCTTTCAAAAATCATTTAGTTAATGACCTTTAAAAATTTTTGTGGCACATTTAAGATGCTCTCACAGAATACCCCTCACTGCGCTAGGGTAAGAAACGCTAAGTGTCCTATGACATAGGAGCAAGCAGAGAGCCCTGTTGTGGTCCTTGTAGCCAGTAATAACAAAATACCTTAGAGTAATTTTGTAATTTACAAACAGTAAGAAATTATCGCCCACAGTTCTGGAGGCCGGGAAGTCCAAGATCAAGGCACAGCACATTCTGTGTCTAGTGAGGAATGTTCTCTGCCTCGAGGGTGGTAATTTCGTGTTGCATTTCACATGACACTCGAGCCTCATTTATAAGAGTACTAATCCCATTCATGAGGGTGGAGCCCTCATGACTTAATTGTTCCCCAAAGCCCCCCACATCTTAATTCTCATTAGGTATTAGGTTCCAACTTGGGGGAGGGGTGGTACACATGTGCTCAGAAAAGAGTGTCACCTTGCTCCCTCCTTCTGCAATGTCCCTCTACTGACAAAGTGTCATCTCATGCCAGCTGGCCAGGGAGGAACATGTCACAAACAGTGCACAGAAAGGCAGGTTTAGAGCCAAGAGGCAATAATCTGGTCACTGGCACACTCACCAAGGCACCATCACCCTCCCGTAACTCATCATAGTCCAGCGATGGGCAAGAGGGATAAGATGGTAGGAAAGGTGTCACCCTCCTTCCTGGGATAGCTCCTCACATTTGTACCTCAATTTTAGGCCAGAACTGTAGGGTTTTTCTAATTATAATTTCTTATGATATGATGCAACTCACAAAGATATATTTTTATTTATGTTTTATTTTTATTTTTTATTGTGTAGAGACAGAGTCTTACTTTATTGCCCTCCATAGAGTGCCGTGGCATCACACAGCTCACAGCAACCTCCAACTCCTGGGCTTAGGCAATTCTTTTGCCTCAGCCTCCCAAGTAGCTGAGTCTATAGGTACCTGCCACAATGCCCGGCTATTTTTTGGTTGCAGTTTGGCAGGGGCTAGGTTTGAACCTACCACCAGCACCCTACCAGCTGAGACACAGGTGCTGCCGCAAGATATATTTTAAAAGAATTATAATCACAATAATTGTAATTCATGGACTATTCAAGAAGTGACTACTTTGGGGCCTTGATTATGAACATAACAGTGAGGTAAGCAGCCATTATGAGGAAGAAATCTAATTGGACCCATCAGTCTTTGCTTCCTACAATTACCTTTCTGGGTGGCTGCTTACTGATCCCCCCCACCACCACCAAAACACTCATTTTCCTGTTTCTAGTAAAACATTTCGAAGATTTAGTAAATATCAAGCACAAAAAATCCTTGACATTACTCTTGCTTAGTCCAAGCCCTTAAATGTCATCTCTCTTCCTGTGACTCTGTGAAATAAGCCAACTAGAATTGGCAGACTTTAGAATTCATCTTCATTACTCAAACTAGAAATAATTTTTTTCTTCCAAATATTTATCAGAAAAGATGACAGAATTTTGACTCTATTAGTTCACACAAACAGAACTGATTTTCTTTTTTTTTGGCAACTATTTCATTATATTCATCTAATTACTGATGTCATCTCTTGGAAACAAACCCTCAAGTACGTTATGGTTCCAGGTAGGCGTGTTTGTTCTGGGGTTAGTGTTTGACCAATTCTGTGTGTCTCAGAAGAGGCGATCCTTTCCACATTGTGGTCACATGTGAAAGCAGGTGAAAATTCTCAGAAGTGGGTGAAATAGTCCATTTAAGGCAACCTTAGGATAGTGAATGTAGTTCACTGGGTTTGGAGTCGGAAAATTTGCTGCCAAACTCTTGTCTTTTGGTGTATAAAAGTCATGTGTGTGGCCTTAGAAAAAGTATTTGGCCTATTTGGGCCTGTTTCCTCACTTCTAAAATTGGAATGATACTTACCCCTCTGCTTATTGTAATAACTAGACATGAGTCTACATAGATACAAGGACATTTTAGGTACTTAATTAAATTTATTTTGGTTTGGTGCCTGTAGCTCAGTGAGTAGGGCACCAGCCACATACACCCAGGTTTGAGCCTGGCCCAGGTCTGCTAAAAAACAATGACAACTGCAACAACAACAACAAAAATAGCTGGGCATTGTGGCGGGCTCCTGTGGTCCCAGCTACTTGGGAGGCTGAGGCAGGAGACTTGCTTGAGCCCAAGAGTTTGAGACATGACATCATGGCACTCTACCAAGGGTGACATAATGAGACTCTGTCTCAAAAATAAATAAATTAAATAAATAAATAAATAAATAAATAAATAAATCTATTATAGGAGATTTTTATCCAAAATTCTCTCGTACATTAATTGACACCATATTTAACTGTCTTTATGTTAATAAAGATTTGTATAGTTACTTTTTTTTTTTTGAGACAGAGCCTCAAGTTGTCCCCCTGGGTAGAGTGCTGTGGCATCACAGCTCACAGCAACCTCCAACTCCTAGGTTCAAGCATGTCTCCTGCCTCAGCCTCTCAAGTAGCTGGAACCACAGGCACCCGCCACAATGCCCGGCTATTTTTTGGTTGCAGCTATCATTATCATTTGGTAGGCCCAGGCTGGATTCGAACCCGCCGCCTTAGGTGTATGTGGCTGGCACTTTAGCCACTTGAGCCACAGGCGCCAAGCCTATAGTTACTTTTTTAACACTGAACCAAATTATGGACTTCTAATTTGGCAATTTATAGCACACATACTAAGAGAATTACTTGTGAATATGGTATTAAATGAATGGAAAGTGTGCTTGCTAAGTAAGCCCACCCACAACTATCTTTCCTCATGCTAAACTTCCCAACCCACTTCAGTGCAGAGACATAGTTGGCTTTATAGTCTTTGCTCTGCACTGATTGTCCGTTTCTATTTGTTGCGAGTAACCACTTGCAAGGCTGCAAGGGACATGCATTATTCAGAGGCTCTCCTCCTCCACCCCTATTTGTCAGCAAACACTGCACAGGCATTGTGAATTCTAAGAATAAATGAGATCTGGTCTCAAGGAACTTAGAGTTTAGTGGTAGAACCGACATCTGAAGCCAGTCACTAGAGAAGTGGGACAAGAGCCACACGGGACCTCTGGGTACCTGGAAGAGGGGATGACTGATTTTGCCTGGAGTGCCGTGAAAGGCTTCATAAAAATTAAAGCATTTGAGTTAGCGCTTGGAGAATGAGAAAAAGCAGGGTGTTCCAGGAGGATTAAACCTGTGCCTACCTAGGAATGAATGCTAAAGACTCTGACGTTATCCAGGAACCTAAGGGTGCTCCGTGTGGCTGATGATCAGGTAACGTGGAGGGAAGGGATGGGTGAGGAGGCTGCATAAAGCCCACACACCGAACACTCCATGCACAGCAGAGTGGACTCTGTTCTCACCCCTAAAAGTGACCTACAGTAAACTAATGTGAACCAGTCTTCTATTGTTCTGTTTCTTGTTCTCACCTCAGAAAACCTGACATTGCCTGGTAGAAGTTTTCATTCTATTTTGTAGAATGGAGGCTGCTCCATTTCATACATCACAAATGAAAGCCATTTAGATCTATAACTAAATTTGTTGTAATTTTGTCTTTTGATGAGAGAGAGAGAGAGAGAGAGAGAGAGAAAGAGAAAAAGGGAAGGGAGGGCACGAGGAGAAAGGGAATAAGGATGGCAAGGAGGGAAACCTTAACAGTTTTAAGATTTTAGTAAGATTGTATGAGGCCAGTATTATCCCGATATGACAACCATGTAGAGCTTACAAGAAAAGAAGGGATTAATGTCCTCGTGAACATACAGGCAAAAATTCTTAAAGAAATGCTACCACCCTCAATGTCTGGGATTGGTAAATCTGATGAGTCACAATGATTGTTTCATACTAAATATCTCAAATGTTGGGCAGATCTTAAAAATTAAGACTTAAGAATGACTACACTTCAGTCATTATTTTCTATTTGCCATAATAAATTTCTAACTATTTAAAACAACAGTGTTCTCAGAGAAAACCCACAAAGCTACAGATTTTTAGCTCTTGTTACAGTTAGGTTACCTTAACTTATTCTTTGAAATATACACATTTTCTTTAGAAAATAGAAAAAAACAGACTTATCTTTATATTGGTACAATGATATTTACCATCCTCTGAAAACACTATTTTCCTTCTTACAGAGAACACACCAGAATGATAACTGTCTCAAGGACTCCAGCCCCCTCTCTGTGGCCAGCCCTCTCCTTCTCAGGGTCTCCTTCTTGGCTGGGGCCAAAAGGAGCTTGACTAACAGCCTCAGGTCAATGGCAGCTCTCACTCATGGCCCCAAGGAATCATCCCTACAGCCCATAAGGACTGTGCTGGTTAATTTAAAGATTTTAATTTGTGTCAGTATCTTGCTGCTCTGTTTCTCTTCCTTTCTGTTCCAAAGAAGCAAGATGCATCATTTTAAGGGTCCATTAAAGGCTTTAGGATGCTGAGCCAGAGATAGCACTGCCAGGAGAGATGCCCACCCCGCTGTGGTTGGGAAGCCAAATGGCTCTCAATGCCTGTAGTCCCAGTGTTCTGCAATGCCGAGCTGAGAGGATCCTTTGAGCACCAGGAGTTCAAGATCAGCCTGAGCAAGATTTGTCTTTACTGAAAATAGAAAAACTGGGTGTGGTTGGTGCCTATAGTCCTAGCTACATGCGAGGCTAAGGCAGGAGGATCGTTTGAGCCCAGGGGTTTGAGGCTGCAATGAGCTATGATGATGCCACCACACTCCAGCCTAAGTGACTGAGACTCTGCCCTCCTCCCCCAAAAGAAAAAGGTACAGGGGGAAGCGTTCCAAGGATTAGAAGAAGCAGAAGTGGGACTGGGCAGGTGGGTTTTGGGGATTTCTGCACTTGGCAGACCCCCAGCAATACCAGCATCATGGGGGGCAGTGTGGACATGAACAATGAATACAGCCAGGTCCCACCAGGAAGCAGTGGCAGGAGTCTTGTGGACAATGCTGAGGACAGTGGCACTGTGGGTGGGTGGTACGGGCCACCCCTCAGGGCAGTGAGGCTGGTGGCCTGTGTCCTGCTGCTGCCACAGGCACTGGGCTCTGCCCCTTGGTGAGCTGTTTCCTACCTCTGATATTGGAGTTCTCTGATTTATAGTTCTGATTTTTAACCTGGCACTTAAACAAATGCCACAAAAACAAAGGAATTAGCTGGTAAGAAGCAAAGATACAGTGTGGCCATACATCAATGTCACAAATGTGTAACTTAAACGTATAAGCACCGCTAATCCCACACCTGTGTATCACATGGGTGTGGTCTTACTAGGACGCCTCATACCTCCTCTGGTGGAATTACTGGCCTTAAGTTTTTTTCTGTTGTTTTTAAAAAGCTGATTCAATGATTTATTATTTTAGTTGCTCTTTTGAGGAACTAATCATTGGATTAAGTGGGGTTTTTAGTTTTTACTTTGTTCAGTGTTACTCTGTTGCATGTGCATTGATTTGTTCCTTTTCTAAGTCCTTCAGTGAGATCTAGTTTATAGCCTCCTTTTGCTTTCTTAATATCCTCATTTAGATAAACAGATTTTCTTCTAAAAAATCTTGTACTCATGAGTTTTGATGGATAGTTTGTTTTTTAAATAGTATGCTATTAATTTTTGTGAATTTTCTCTGTGACTCCATTGCTCTCGTGGGGAGTGTTTTAAATTCAGTGGGGGTATTAGTTAAGGCTATTTTGGTTACGGGTAACTTATGTGAAAACAGAGTAGCAGAAAGATCCTGGGGCATCTCTTAACAGTAAAGGAAGAGTGGAATAGACCGCTCTGAGGACCCAGGGACCTGGCAGCCCAATGCCTGGTCCACTAGGGCTGGTGGCCTCAATGGGACTCAGCTGGAGAATCCTGTCATGCCTCAGGGCTTCTCTGCACCAGGTTTAATATCTAATTGGGCCAGCTCAGGACAGGTGTCCATTTCTGGTTCCACTGGGAAAACAAGAGTTTATGGCACAGACGCCACCTTTGGGGCCACCCTCTAAACATCACTGGGGGTCACAGAATGGAGAATTGGAACAAGGCAGCTGATGATGGTTAGGTGACTGTCCTTCCTAGGGAGGCCTTTGGAAAGTTATTCAGTGTCTCTGCTTCAGTTCTCTCACCTGTGAAATGAGGATAATAAGCAGATTACCTACTTCATGAGCTCACAGGGAGGATTAAATGAGTTAATACTTGAAAACACGCCCAGAGATCGGTGCCTGTCACAAGAGAAGCATCTTGTATTTGCTATTCTATTTCTAATTTTATCAACATAGGGCCTATCTGCATATTTTATTTTCTTGAAACTTAACCTAAAATGCAATTATTTGGAGTGTGAGAAATTCATACACATTTTAAAAAGATTCTCTAATTTCTCATCGAATTTTCTAAAATTATCTATCGATTCCACCCTGTTATTGCTGTTCAGCTCTGGAACGTTTTACCATTTTTCATTTATTTGATTTGCTGTATTCTGAAAGCAGGGTACTAAGGAATCCAGGTAGCCTTCCATTCTATTTCTTCTTGGGTATCTGTCACCTTTTCATTGATATATACTTTTTATTTTTTGTGACTGAAGCATGACACCTAATAAACATTGCTGTGTTTTCGGGACTCCCTGTGCCTTTTATCATTCTAACGCGTCCCAGTTGATACTTCCCCACACCTTTGTTTCAAGTCTGTTTTGTCAGAGACTGTGATGAAAACTCCCACCTTCCTTATGTTTGTTCAGGCCTTCCCTGTGGTCTGCCTTTGCTCCTATCATTAAGTGCGCCTTTGGACACCATCCCAGATCCATCAAATCCTTGGATTTGGGTTTTCAATTCACCCAATAACTTCCTTTGTAGAGGAAAATTTGGTCTATGTGGTAACTGTCACATGGCACTGTTGATCACCACCATGTGTGTTTTCCTTATGGGACCTAGATATCAGCTGGCCCTCTGTCCCCTTTGTCTCTGTTGCTGGCTCTGTGGTTGGCTGGGCACCGCCTAGATGCAGACCTCAGCCTTGCCTCATCCCCCACTCCGCAGCATGCCCCACTTCCTGCCAACCCTGTCAGGATTATAACGATCCATGTGTTCTCCCTGACGACTAGAAGGATGTCAGGACCAACCCCGGGTGCCCCCTCGGCCCAGCCAGCCTCTACCCTCTTGGAAACATCCATGAGCCTCACCTGCTCCTTCTTGCCTCCCCTGCCCCCACCAAGCACATATGAAAGCGTTTCTCCAAGAGCAAATCTTATTTTTCCTTGAGTTTCTTCTTCATCTCATTATTTCTGTGCTATTAAGTTTCAGATGCTATAAAATACATATTCACTTATTTCTGCCAGATGAGACAAATGGTATTCAGCCATCCTCCAAAGTCTTGCTCCCCAAGGTGTGGTCCGTGCACCAGCATCAGTACCCCACAGAGTCTTTTGGGCTCTCAGGCCCCACCCTAGATCATGGGATCACAACCTGTATTTGAATAAGATTGCCTGGCTTCTTAAGCACATAAATGCTGGAGAGCCACAGATATAGAAAACTTTTAGCACCTCCAAGTTTAATAAATAAAGCATGTGACAAATTGAATTTACCACATTGCTCTGTAAAACCACAGTCATCCAAGTCAAAAACCTTGGGGACAGTCTTCTTCCACCCCCACCAGGCTCTACCTTTCAAGTCCAGCCAATGACCAAGCTGACCTCTAAATGCCAGCTCCTGGAGAGAATGCTGGCTCATAGTGGGCACCCAATAAATAGCTGTCAAATAAATAAATGAATGAGACCTTAACCTTGCTGTTTGTTGATTTTTTTTTTTTTTGAGACAGAGTCTCACTCTGTTGCCCTGGGTTGAGTGCTATGGCATCATCATAGCTCACAGCAGCTTTGTATCTTGGGCTCAAGAGATTCTCTTGCTTCAGCCTCCTGAATAGCTGGGACTACATGCAGCCCTCACAGGCCTGGCTAGTTTTTCTATTTTTTTTAGTAGAAATGGGGTTTCACTCTTGCTCAGGCTGGTCTCGAACTCCTGAGCTCAAGTGATCCACCGACTTCAGCCTCCCACAGTGTTAGGATTGTAGGCTCGAGCCACGGTGCCTGGCTGCTATTTGTGGACCTGGCTGCTATTTGTGGATTTTAAAAAACGTTTTGAAGTTCCTTTTGAGGGACAATGGTTTCATTGTCTTGTCCTTGATCTTTGTTAAATCATTAATATGGTCGCTTTTAAATCTTTTTAGTTCCCTTTTTATATCTTGTTGTTATATATTGTGTTTTCCATTAAGACAAAAGATAATAATTTATACCACCAAACTTGCCCCATTAGTTACCCTGACAAATTTATCTTTTCTCTGAGTCTGTCTTTGAAATGCAAATTAAATTGTCCATTTTTAATGACTCCTGAAATGAAGGATTTTTAATGGGGGCCCTTTCTGTTCTTGAGGATTTATAAATGTTGCTCTTCTATTTTCAAAGCGGAGCAGCTTGACAAGGGAGCCGACCAGGATGGTGACACTTGGTCCTAAATTGCTCCATAAATATCTTCCCCGATTTTTTCACTTGTAAAACTGAGGCTTCCTTCTCTTTGTGTCTCTGAATAGTAGCTGTTTTATTCTGCTGCCTTCATTAACCTTTAAAAAATATTGTTTAGTTGCAGAACATAATGGTAGAGACAAGCCCACTTACAATTGCAACAAATAAGAGAAACTACTTAGGAATAAATTTAACAAGACAGTTCATGTAAAGACTAAAATTCTATTCCGCCTGGAGATCTTTGAGCCTCACAGGGCCCCACAGGCTCAGCCTTGCTCCCTTGTCAGATCTGCTATCGTCTCTTGTACACAGTAGGAAAAGCTGCCCATCTTTATCCCCCTAAGTCACTCATCTTCTCCTGTGAGAACCAGGGGCACCTCCCCCTCTTGCTACTACTAAGCCTGCCTCGCATGGCCCCTGCAGGCTCACCCTGAGGGCAGTGCCTGATGGCCCCAGAGCTGTGTGTTGTCCTCTCTGGGCTGTGAATGTCCATGACTATTGAGCTTCCATCCATCTCATCTATCCAGTGTCAGGTGTTGTGTATTCACCTGTCACATACTATTTAGGGTGGGAGATTCTGCCTCCACCAAGGGGGTGAAAAGGAAGTGGGTAGAACAGACATATGCAAAGCTTATGAGATAAAAATTTTAAATTCTCCTGGAAGAAACAAAACTAGACTTGAACAAAATTTCTTGGGTAGGATGAGTCAACATTTTAAAATGTTAAGTTCTTCCACAGTTTATTTACAAATTCAATACAATTCCCCTCCATAAGAATATCAACAAACTAAAAAAAGAATATCAACAAACTATTTCATAGAGTTGAACAATGGGAGACTAGAGTTCTTATGGAAAACAAACGTGAAAGGATAGCCAGGAAAACACAGAAAAATAAAAACCATGAGCATGGATTAGCCCTACCAGACATTAAAGAATGAGATAAAAACTCTAATTGAAGCTGGGCATGGTGGCTCACACTTGTAATCCTAGCACTCTGGGAGGCCGAGGCAGGTGGATTGCCTGAGCTCACAGGTTCAAGACCAGCCTGAGCCAGAGTGAGACTTTGTCTCTAAAAATAGCCAGGTGTTGTGGTGGGCACCTGTAGTCCCAGGTACTTGGGATGCTGAGACAAGAGGACTGTCTGAGCCCAAGAGTTTGAGGTTACTGTGAGCTATCATGCCATGGCAGTCTACTGAGGGCAACAAAGTAAGACTCTGTCTTAAATAAGTAAATAAATAAATAAATAAAATAAAAAATAAAAACTCTGGCTTGGCGCCTGTGGCTCAATCAGCTAAGGTGCCAGCCACATATACCTGAGGTGGCGGGTTCGAATCCCCAGCCCGGGCCTGCCAAACAACAATGATGGCTGCAACCAAAAAAAATGGCCGGGTGTTGTGGCGGGTGCCTGTGGTCCCAGTAACTTGGGAGGCGAAGGCAGGAGACTCACTTGAGCCCAGGAGTTGGAGGTTGCTATGAGCTGTGATGCCATGGCACTCTACCCAGGGGGATAGCATAGGGCTCTGTCTCAAAAAAAATAAAAATAAAAACTCTAATTGAAACAGAGTGGTGCTAACCCTTGACTAGACAAAAAGACCATGGGAATAAAATGTAAAGTCCAGAATTAGTCTCAAATTCACAGGGAAATTTAGGGTATGACAAAGGTGGCATCTCAAGTCAGTAGACTTTAACAAGTGTACTTTTTAATGAATAGTGCTGAGACTATGGCATAACTATTTGAAAGAAGATAAGATCGAATTTGTATTTTATTCCATACATAAAGACAAACTCGAAATGAATCAGGACTCTCAAGGAAAAAAAAAATGCTTGAGGTCAGGGCTTCAAGACCAGCCAGAGGAACATAATGAGGCCCCCCTCACTACAAATAATAATTATAAAATTACCTGGGCATGATGATACATGCCTATAGTAGAAAATAAAGAAAAAAAAAGATACAAAAGAAAGGAAAGAAAGCAAGAAAGTAAGGAAAAAAGAAAGGAAAGAGAGAAACCATATAAGGTTTAGAAATAAAAATGGAGTGAAGTTCTCTTTAAATTTGGTATAGGGATAAACTTTCTAATTATGACTCAGTATCTAAAGGCGCTAAGTTAAGATTGATAAATCTGACTACCTTAAAAAGTCTAACAACAATAAAACATAAAGTCAAAGGACAACTGACAAACTGGGAGAAAATATTTATAACATATTACACAAAGGACGGATATCCCAATATATTTTTTAAAAAAACTCTTAAAAATTAATGGGTAAAGGACTAAAAAGACAATAGAAAAATAGGAAAGGGATATTGCAGGCAGTCAAAAAATGTACAAAAATTTCCTTCAAACATAGGAAAAAATGTCCAAACTGATTCAAATGAAAATAACACCAATATAACATCTCTTACCTATCCAGCAAAAATTTAAAAATGTAGCAACATACCCCATTGTCAAGGGTGTGAAGAAATAGGCACTCTTGTGCATTGCTGGGGGGCCTGAACACTGGCTCACACTCCTGCTAGAGAAAAATTTGACAGCTATGTATACACTTTCCCCTTTTCTGACCCAACAATCCAGTAACTCCACGTCTGGAATGCACTCTGTAAGGCACACCTCCAACAGTATGAAAATACGTAAGCATGAGATTATTCATGGCAGCACTGTTTGTAATGGCAAAGCATCAGGAGCAACCTAAGTGCCCATCCACAGGAGAGCAGTTGAATAGTCTAGTAGATTCCATGTGAGGTACTATCCAGCTGAGAACAAGAATACGGAAGATCTCTGTGAACTGATACAGACTGATTTTGAGGATGTATTGTTAAGTGGAGAAGGTAAATAGTGAAAGATTACCTGTAGTAATATAAGAAAATACACACATCTACTCATTTGTTTAAGAGAAATACAGGAGGGATAAATCGGGAACTAAAGATGCAAGTTTGCCTGATTACCTACAGGGGAAGAGGTTGGAAAAAGGGGTGGATAAAATTAGGGTATTGAGGATAGGGAAGGAGTGACTTTTTTTGAGTCCATCTTTCATGTAGCTCTGATTCTTAGAATTGCAGTAATGTTTCACACACCCTTTAAATATCCAACATAAACACCAAAGAATAAGCCTTAACTATGCCACAAATGTACTGTGTAACTACACTCAAGGGAAAGGCAAAAAAAGAACTAACCTAGGTGGTTAACCCTCACTGGTTAACACAAGAAAGGTATATAAATGCTGTGCTCTTGTTAGTAAACGTGTTTCTCACAGGAGTTTGGGTTAGAAATTCTGAAATTACCAAGGGTGTACTAGGATTGAGTAAATAAATAAGTACACTATAGATGATGGAAGCCAGGTTTCTCATTGTTGGAGAAAGAAGTCTGAAATAGAAAGAAAGGCTAAAGTGGTACTCAAGTGGTACTGGATTAGCAGAGATATCAGAGATATCAATTATAAATTTATGGTTGTAAATATATACACAGATAGATCTAGAAATACAGGGGGTATGTGTGTGGATATGTGGATCAGCACACATGCATGTCCTGGTTCCATCTATTGAGAGCACTTAGGAGCGATAACACCTCTGTAACAATGAGCACCTCTAGCACCCAGATCTTGGTTTCTAAACACCATTTTTCAATGAAAAGATTCAGAGCTCTTCGGAGAAGTGGTTAATCCCAGGGCTACGGCAGAGAAAAACCCAATAGATCCCAGAGTATCTTGTGGTGCCAGAAGTAGGAAATGGTTCAAAAAAGAATGAGGGCTTGTTTAAAAACATAGGACTCAACTTGAAAAAGCTCCTAATGTCCAACCTGGAACAATTTGAGCAAAAACTAAATGAGTGATTATATTAAATTAATATACTGTATTAATTAGTATAAATTAATTACACTATAATTAAATTTTAACCCACAAAATAATTTTCATGATTCCACATTGATAGAAATAATCAAATAAATGAATACATAGGGAAGAAGGATAGCTCTTTCTTACAGAGGAATTCCAACTAATAAACATAGAAGGAACTAGAAAACTAATAGTGGTCTAACACATGGAGGCATACTTTGGAGGTATTGTGGGTTCAGTTCCAGATCACTGCAATAAAGCACATATTGCAATAAAGTGAGTCACACAATTTTTTTGGCTTCCCAGTGCATATAAAAGTTATGTTTTCAATAATTGTAGTCTATTAAATATGCAATAGCATTATGTCTTAAAAAAAAACAATGTGTGTACCTTAATTTAAAAATGCTTTATTAGTAAAAGATGCTAATGATCATCTGAGCCTTTAGTGACTCATAATCTTTTTTGCTGGTGGAGGGTTATGCCTTAGTGTTGATGGCTGCTGACTGATCATGGTGGTGGTTTTTGAAGGTTGGGATGCCTGTGATGGTTTCTTAAAATAAGAAATTGACGTTTGAGGAATTGAGCCTTCCTTTCACAAAAGATTTCTCTGTAGCATGTAATGTAGTTTGATAGCATTTTATTCATAGGAGAGCTCCTTTAAACATTTGAGTCAGGCTGAGTGCAGTGGCTCACACTTGTACTCCTAGCACTTTGGGAGGTTGAGGAGGGGGGGATTACTTGAGGCCAGGAGTTCAAGATCAGCCTAAGCAAGAACAAGATCTCATCTCTACAAAAAAATACAAAAATTTGCTAGATGTGGTGGCTACTGCTTGTAGTCCCAGCTACTTGGGAGGCTAAGTCAGGAGGATCATTTGAGCCCAGGAGTTTGAGGCTGCAGTGAGCTATGATGAGGACACTGCATTCTCGCCTGGGTGACAAAGGGAGGTCCTGTCTAAAAAAACCACAAAAAACATTGGACTCAATCTTCTCAAACCCTACTCCTACTTTATCAACTAAGTTTGTGTAATATTCTAAATCCTTTCTTGTCTTTTCAACAACGGTCATAGAGTCACCAGGAGTAGCGTCCAGTTCAAGAAACCACTTTCTCTGCTCATCCAGTAAGAAGCAGCTCCTCATCTGTTCAAGTTTCATCCTGAGTTTGAAGCAATGTAGCCACATCTCAGGCTCCACTTCTAATTCTAGTTCTATTGCTATTTCTACCACTGTCTGTATTGGCCAAAGCCTTAAACCTCTCAAGTCATCCAGAAGGATTGGAATCAACTTCTTCAAACTCTTACTCATGTTGATATTTTCACCTTTCCCATGAATCCCTAATGTTCTTGATGGCACTTTGAATGATGAATTCTTTATTCTTTTCAGAAGATTTTAATTTACTTTGGCCAGATCTATCTGAGGAATCTCCATCTATGATATCTGTAGCCTTATAAAATGTATTTCTGAATTAATAAGACTTGAAAGTGGATTACTCCTTGATCCCAGGGCTGCAGAATGGATGTGCTATCAGCAGTCATGAAAAACACATTCATGCCCTTGTACATCCCCATCAGACCGCTTAGGTGACCAGGTGCGCTGTCAACGAGCTATAATATTTTGAAAGGAATCCTTTTTCCTGAGCAGGAGTTCTCAACGGTGGGGCTAAAGTGTTCAGTAGACCATGGTATAAACAGATGTGCTGTTATCAGGCTTTCTTTTTCTATTTATGGAACATAGGCAAAGTATATTCAGCATAATTCTGTCCCCCCAGGTAGGGTGCAGAGGCTTCATCAGATGTACCACTGCAACCCAAACTCCTGGGCCCAGGGATCCTCCTACCTCAGCTTCCCAGGTAGCTGGGACTACAGGAGCACCACAATGCCCAGCTAACTTTTTAAATTTTTTAGTAGAGAAGGGGTCTTGTTTTTGCCCAGGCTAGTCTCGAACTCTTTAGCTCAAGTGATCCTCTCACTTTGGCCTTCCAGAGTGCTGGGATTACACCACTCCAGGCCAGACTTATAATTCTTAAAGGCCCTAGGGTTTTCAGAATGGGAAATGAGCTTCAACGTAAAGCCATAACCTGCATTTGCTCCTAACAGGGAGCCACCCTTTCCATTGAAGCCAGGCACTGACTTCTCTCTATGAAAGTCCCAGACGACATCATCTTCCAACATTAGGCTGTTCCGTCTACACTGAAATCTGTTGTTCAGTGTAACCACCTGTAATCTTCACTAGACCTTCTGGGTAACTTCTTGCAGCTTCTACGCCAGCCCTTCCAGCTTCGCCTTGCACTTTCACGGGATGGACGTGGCGTCTTTCTTCACCCTCATGAACCACCCTCTGCTAGCTTCAGTCTCTTCTTCTGCGGCTTCCTCGCCTCTCTCCACCTTTTCATAGAACCAGAAAGTGACGTCTTGCTCTGGATTGGGCTTTGATTTAAGGGAATGTTGTGGCTGGTTTGATCTTCCATCCTGACCACCCAAACTTTCTCTAACTCAACAATAAGGCTATTTTGCTTTCTGATCATCTGTGTGTTCACTGGCGTAGTGCTTTCTACTTCCTCCAAATTTTCCTTTGTGTTCACAACTTGGCTGTTTGACACAAGAGGCTGAACTGTTGGTCTATCTCTGCTTTCCACATGCCTTCCTCACTCAGCTTAATCATTTCTAGCTGTTGACTTAAAGTGAGAGACAGGTGACTCTTCCTTTCAGTTAAACACTTAGAGGCCATTGGGGGTTATTAACTAACTGGCTTAATCATTGTGTCTCAGAGAGTAGGGAGGCTTGAGGAGCAGGGGCCACATAAGGGATCGCGGTCGGTGAAACTGTCAGAACACATACATTTATCATTGAAGTTTGCTGTCTTCAGTGGATGTGGCGTGTGGCTCCTCAAAACAACTATGATGGTAACACCAAAGATCCCGGACCACAGATCACCATAACAAATACAATAATAATGAAAAGAAGTGGAATATTGTGAGAATTACCAAAATGTGACAGAGATACATGAAGAAAGCACATGCCTCTGGAAACATGGTGGCAACAGATTCGTTTCAAGCAAAGTTGCCCCAAACCTTCTGTTTGCAACGCAGTATCGCAAAGCAGTAAAGCAAAACGCAGCGAAAGGAGGTGTCCCCGTCATGGTGACCGGCAAGACGCTACGTGGATTACTGAGAGCTGCTAAAACGAGTGAAAGTTGGAGGAGAAACAGGGTGTTGATGTCACCTAACGGTATCTCCCTGGGAGAGAGAGAGGGAGAGAGAAGCTCTATAGTAAAGAGACTGGCAGAAGCTACTTCAACCAAGAGGACAAGGTGAGTGTTCCCAGGGTATTTTGACTCTGGACACCTTCGTGTCTGCTGCCCTGAGAGGAAAACAACATTATTTCTTTGTCATTTTTGCCAGAAACCCCACAATCTTCTAATCATGAGAAAACATTCCCCAAACCCAAATGGAGGGATATTCTACAAAACAATTGACCAGTGTTCTTCAAAAGTGTCATGAAAGGCAAAAAAAACCTGAGGAACTATCACAGATTGGAGGAGACTTAGCACTGAAGGAACGTGGGCCGCTGGGTCAGATGCTGGGACAGAGAAAGGACCTTGGTGGAGGAAATAGTGGCATTCGGCGAAGCCCACAATCTAGTGAATAGGATTGTGCCAGTGACCAAAGGGTAAGATGCTAACATTAGGGAAGTTCAGGAACTCTCAGCTATTCATATATTTCTAACTTTTCTGTTTGTCTAAAATTAGTTCACAATAAAAAGCTAAGAAACCATTTAGGACCTTGGCATATACGTATGATATACAAGCAGAGACACACCCACAGCCCCCCTCTATTTAAGGGTCCTTATTGTTAAATATATCTCCTATTCTCTAGATCCTGATGCTAAGACAGAAAAACAAATTAGAAAATAATTTGTTTTAAATGAACCAGTTGAGGTTTAAGAAGTAGCAAGGGAAATATCTCAAAGGCTCAGTTCCACAGGGAACTCTGAGAGGGGATAGAGTATCTTTTTTTTTTTTTTTTTTTGCAGTTTTTGGCCAGGGCTGAGTTTGAACCCACCACCTCTGGCATATGGGGCCAGCGCCTTACTCCTTTGAGCCACAGGCACCGCCCAGGGATGGAGTGTATTTCAGCAGAGACCATCTGAAGGACAGATCAAGGGAGTGTCTGGCCACTGGCTCTTGTCCCCTACTGGCTGAGACTGAAGGGGAGTCACAGTCCCAGGTCTGGGCTGTATGAGACCTCAGCCAAGATCTTCCCCACCCTTTGCCTCCCCACACTAAAGAAGACACCAGGACGGTTCATGGATGATGCTTCATGTAGGACTTTGGCAACACAAGCTGATTCTGATGGAACGGGTCAGAGCATCTGTGAAAAACTCAGAGGTGGTTGAGGTCTATGATGTCAACATGATTGGCATCCCAGAGAAGAGATTTTGTTTGTTTGATCTTGAGATAGAGTTTTACTTTGTTGCCCTCAGTTGAGTACAGTGGTGTCATAGATCACAGCACATCCAAACTTTTAGGCTCAAGTGAGTCCCAAGTAGCTGGGACTATAGGCTCCTGCCACAACGCCCAGCTATTTTTAAAGATAGGGTCTCACTCTTGCACAGGCTGGTCTGGAACTCCTGAGCTCAAGCAATCCACCCACGTTGGCCTCCCCAGAGTGCTGGGATTACAGGCATGAGCCACCGTGATGCACACTGCAAGGACTCAGACACTGTGGGAGACCACATGGGCTTGGAAACCTACTCCAGCCTGAGATGAGACAGACCCAGTTCCTCTGACTGCAGCCCTGTGAAACCCCAAGCATAGGACCCAGTTAAGCTGTACCCAGATTCCTGACATGTAGAAACTAAAACCCCGAGCATAGTACCCAGTTGAGCTGTGCCCAGACTCCTGACATGTAGAAACTATGAGATTATAAATGTGTGTTGTTTTAAGACTCTAAATTTGTGGAGATTTACTACAAGGCAAAAGAAAGGAAGATAATCACCTGGTAGGATGTGAATAGCACTTTGAAGCTGAAAAACCAGGTCTAAGAAGCTCAAAAACCAGGCCTGAGTAGCTATGGAGTTAGACACAATCCTACCCATGACCCAGCAATTCCAAGAGAAATGAGTGTGTTCACCAAAGGTCGCGTGCCTTCACCAAGGGCCGTGTGCCTTCACCAAAGGTTATGTGCCAGCGTGTGCAATGCAGCATTCTTCTTTTTTTTTTTATTTTGGTAAGATATACGTAAAACTTATCATTTTCATCATTTTTAAGTGCACAATCCAAGGGGATTAAGCATATTGACATTATTATGCAATCGCCACCCACATCCACCTTCAGAATTGTTTTTCTTCTCAAACTGAAACTCTGTATTCACTAAGCAATAATTCCTATCCTGCCTCCACCTCCTGGCAACCAGCATTCTATTTTCTGTCTCTATGAATTTACTATCTCACGTAAGTGGAATCCTACATTATTTGTCTTTTTGTACCTGGCTTATTTCACTCAGCATAACGTCCTCACGATTCTTCCATGTGGTAGCAAGTGTCAGAACTTCCTTGTTAAGGCTGAGTAATTTTCCATTGTGTGGCTAGACCACATTTTATTTATCCATTTATCTGTTCTGGACACTTGAGTTGCTTCCACCTTTTGGCTTTTTGAATAATCCAAGGACGTTCTTAATAGCTCCCTGGAAACCACCCAGTGTTCACGAATAGTTAAGAGATAAACAAACTGTGGTACATTTATTCACCAGAATACTACATGACAATAAAAGAGAATGAATTACTACCACGTACAACAGGTTGGGTGGATTTTATAAATGTAACGTGAAATGAAAGAAAGCAAGCCAGGGGCAGAAAAATCCATATGGTATGATTCTACTTACATAAAGATAAAACAGGCACACCTGACCGTAGTGTAAGAAGCCTAGAGAATGGGTACCTTTGAGGAAGAAAGAAGGGAGAGGATGAGGCCTCCATGAGGGACAAATGTTGCTCCTGGAGTGAGGAGGTGATTTCACGGCTGTTTACTCTCCGGCAGTGTACCGAACTGTTGTTCTGAGTTATCTACTTCAACTTAAAAGTGTTACAAACGAAATGTTTGATGTCTTGGATTTGGTTTTGGATAGAAAAGTGGCAAGAAAAACAAAACAAGATGGCAGAATGTTGATGATTGTTGAATCGAGGGGGCACTTACACAGGGGTTTGTTAGAATCTTGTATTTGGGGGGGGATCTTTGAAATTTACTATAATAAAAAAGTTAATTGCAATTAATAAAAAAGGAACACCTGCCACATTTTATGTCTGATTACCATGTAGAAGTTTAGACACACACACACAAAAAAACCTGGGCACATCTTGGGCAACGCCTGTAGCTCGGGGGTTAGGGTGCCGGCCACATGCTCCTGGGCTGGTGGGTTTGACCCTGGTCCTGGCCTGCTAAACAAAAAGAAATAGTCAGGCATTGTGGCAGGCACCTGTAGTCCCAGCTGCTTGGGAGGCTGAGGCAAGAGAATTGTGTAAGCCCAAGAGTTTGAGGTTGCTGTGAGCTGTGATGCCACAGCACTCTACCAAGAGCAATAAAGTGAGACTCTGTCACCAAAAAAAAAGATAAAAAAGTCCAGGTCAGCTGGCTTTCTCACTTAGATTTTCTAGTTTACCTCTGGTTATCTGTAAAACTAGTCTTCGGAGTTGGAATGAGACTATAAAAGAATACGTGCTCAAGCAGGTAGTTTCTTTCAACTCCTTCCTGTACTTGCAAATATTTTAAAAATCCTATTATTTTCTAGGCTATGCAGAATGAAGTCCTTCTGTTGTAAATTTTTCTTAGAGAAAAATGATCTTTGGATCTGTAAGAACATACGGATTATGTGACAGAATCAACCAGAATATTTTGCAGCTTGGAGAATATGGTGTGTGGGATGTAGACTCCTCTACAGCCCCCCACATCCTTAGCTCAGTAGAACTGTACTCCTAAGAACTAGAGGCCTTAATATGTGCACAGCCTAGCTGAATCTTCTAAAGAGCTAGAATTCCTTCTATGATGTCACTTCATCAGTCTCAGGGTGAATACTAATAGTGATGAAAACTCAGTTCTTTACATGGGACCCGTTCTCCTATGGAACTTTTTCCTTCTAGACAGACCATCTGGTCCTTATCAATCTCACCCACTGCTACCAGCTCTGCCATCATGGGGAACAAAGCCAGTCTCTGTCGAATATACAAGGATGCCCTTCCCAGAGTCTTGAGAAATTACATCTTTCCTCTGTTGGGCACAGGCAGACCGTGGGGATCCCGGAGGAGGTGGGGTGCCCTCTTTTCTCCTGAAGTCAGTTATGCAAGAGCCACACTATACCCTCAGAGCACCACTTTCTCCCAAAACTGCTCAAAGACTCAGCTGCAACAGGAAGGGGGGATTCATGTCAAAGCCCTAGAGGGATTATAAAGCTTTAATTCTAATTATGAGACAAAAGTCACATTACAGAAATATCAAGCCTCAACAGGCAAAAGAACAAGGTTTTGTTTTTTTTTTTGCAGGGATGGTCCTGGGGCTTGGGAGAGGAGCTTGAGAACAGGGGAGCAGAGGGCCTTCCTGACATAGCAGCAAACCAGTCTACAGTCTGTGGGCAGGATTCTCTCTTTCTCGTATGTTTTTCCAAAGTGACAATGACTTCACTGTTGCTTATGATCAAGAAAATACATATTACAGGAAAAATTCAAATACTACAAAAAAGTATAAAGAAGAAGAAAGTGGCTCAGTGCCTGTGGCTCAAGTGGCTAAGGCACCAGCCACATACACCTAAAGTGGTGGGTTCAAATCCAGCCCAGGCCTGCCAAAACAACAATGATGGCTGCAACCAAAAAATGGCCAGGCATTGTGGCGGGCGCCTGTGGTCCCAGCTACTTGGGAGGCGGAGGCAGAAGACTCGCTTGAGCCTAGGATTTGGAGGTTGCTGTGAGCTGTGATGCCACGGCACTCTACCCAGGGGGACAGCTTGAGGCTCTGTCTCAAAAAAAAAAAAAAAAGAAAAAAAGAAGAAGAAGAAGAAGAAAGTGAAAAAAAGGGAGGGCGGTCATTTTCTTAACACCCTGAAAATCTGGAGATGATAATATGGATACCCCAAGATTGTTGGGAGGGTTAAATTAGAGAACATGAGGAAATCTCTAGCACAGTGGTTCTCAACCTTCCCAACACCGCGCCCCTTTAATATAATTCATGTTGTGGTGACCCCCAACCATAAAATTAATTTTGTTGCTACTTCATAACTGTAATTTTGCTACTGTTACAAATTGTAATATAAATATCTGATATACAGGATGTATTTAGGTAATGACCCCTGTGAAGGGTCATTCAATCTCCAAAGGGGTCGAGACCCATAGGTTGAAAACCGCTAGCACATAGTGGGTCCTCAAAAGCAGGGGAGTTTACACGGACGTCAATAGAACTTAAGCTTCTGGGACCCTCACCACAGAAGCTCTTTCCAAGGCCCCCAGCAATGTTCCCACGTCATCAATTTTTGTAAAATTTGCAAAAGCCATGTACTTTTATATCCCCCTCCAAAAGCCCCTTTGAATTATATAACTCTCACACCCCCCAAAATCGGAAACTTCCCCTGCTAAAACATCATAATTGCTTTCCTGCCTTTGATAAATAGCAACATCAAGTTTTCCATCTACTGGGAGATGACTGTGGAACATCTAAGGCTGCCGGGGCTTTGCAAGGGCTCAGCCCGAGGACACGGCTCATTTTTCTCTTCCCTAGAGAATTACAGACTTACCAGCACAGGGCTCCATCTTCATTAGCGAAGATCACTCGTTCATTCTGCCATTCCCAGGATGAAGAACATCCTTGCAGCAACCTGGGGTGCTGGATGGGCTCTGGAAATTTAAAAAGAAAGTGCTCCCGCCTGCCTTTTCAGACGCCTGCAGACCATAAGTGAAAACAGCTTCAGCTGTCGGCAAGTGGAACGAACAAAATAAGGGATTCTTCTTTTACCACCTGTGTGACTGTCCTATGAAACCAGCAACTCCTATTAGTAAGTTTTGTAGTGGAGGAAGCTGAGAAAAATGATCCCATTCCAATGCAGACAAAGAATTCGAGTTTGTTTTATTTGCTTCAGAACACTGTTTTGGTTATTAAGGCCCCATGGGGGAGAGAGAGGCTGTCTGCTCAGCTAATTATTTTCAGCCACTGATTGTCTCCTTGGCTCAAGGATGGCAGTAATGAGGCCTTGAATTCAGTCCCCATGCAGACAAGTTACCTCCTTGGCTCCCAACACAGTTATAAACCGCAACCTTGACTTTGGGGCTGTCTTAGAAATGTATGTCACTGGCCCCAAAGAGGGCCCAAGGGTAAGTCCGTTGCACAATTACAAAAGCAATTTAAAGGACATGACTCATTGATCTTGGGCTTTCAGGGCCTTTTTTGTAGAGGAAGGACAGGTTACAGGACTTTTAAGAAACTAAGAGGGGAGAATAAAATGAGGGCACAGAGTAAACATCAATTGGATGAGGGCCGTCAGTCTATCGTTATTAGAAAGGCAATATGTAGCCATTGAGAAGAATCAATTAGACTTATACCAGTACTTGGATCTATTTCAGCAATAAATTCTGAGCAAAAACGGCAAGATATAGGAGGCATATACTTCTATATGTGATTCCATTTTAGGCCGGGCATAGAGGCTCATGCCTGTAATCCGAGCACTCTGGAAGGTTGAGGTGGGTGGATTGCCTGAGCACACAGGTTTGAGACCAGCCTGAGCCAGAGCAAGACCTCCTCTCCAAAAGAATAGCCAGGCATCATGGCAGGCGCCTGTAATCCTAGCTACTCAGGAGGCTGAGGCAAGAGAATCGCTTGAGCCTAAGAGTTTGAGGTTGCTGAGCTGTGACGCCATGGCACTCTACTCAGGGTGACAAAGTCCGACTCTGTCTCCAAAAGTAAATAAATAAATAAATAACCCCCCCAAATAACAGTGTGATCCCATTTTGTGAAAACACTAAAACCCCCTGTATACAAGGGTCTATCTTGTGTACCCCTGTATGTCTATGTATATATATAAATATGTGTGGCTAAAAGAACACAGAGAAACTTAGTGTTGAATAAGTTACTTTGGAGGGGACAGCTGATGTGAGGATACATGGAGGGGGAGAGCCAAACCAGAAAAGAAAAACAAAGCTATACCCAAAGAAAAAGAGCAGGTGCAGCGGCTCACACCTGTAATCCTAGCACCTTGGGAGGCTGTAGGAGGATTGCTTAAGTTCAGGAGTTTGCGACCAGCCTGGGCAACATAGAAGGACCTTGCCTCTAAAAAAAATAAAAATCATGGCCTGGTGCGGGTGGCTCACACCTATAATCCCAGCACTCTGGGAGGCTGAGGTGGGTGGATTGCCCTGAGCTTACAGGTTCGAGACCAGCCTGAGCAAGAGCAAGACCCCGCCTCTAAAAATAGGAACCCACCCCAAACAGCCTATGTACAAAATGGGCACTTGCTGGCAAGTGCACTTGGGTTGCTGGTGTTCTGATGTCCTCAGCTCCGGGGAGGGGACAGCAAGCCAGGGCAGGACCCGCTGCCCTGGTCTTCTTGGCATGCTGGCCTCTCCTTTTCCACCACACACCTGCTGTCTTGTATGATCTCTGGCACCTCTGAGGCTCCTCACAGCTCACGTAGCCACTTCCCCAGGCCACAGGCAGAAACTCCCAGAGGCATTCTGATTGATCGGAACAAAGATTCTCCGCTTGACAAAACTTTCATCAGCCTCCTGAACCTTCTCCTAGAGACCCATCTGTGCACTGCCTCATAAAACTCAGTTTTAGCAAGAATGCTGCTAAGTCAGTTTAGCAAGAACCCCTGGCCCCATATCTGCTCTGGTTCCCCATCCTCCACCAGCCCCCGGGGATGGCCTGCCTTCAGCAAGAATCCTGTCAGGTCGGCTTAGCCAGCACACCCCTCATCCCTGAGGTTTCCTCTGGGCCATTTTCTATCCCCTGACCTCATCCTGTCCCTTGCCTGAAGAATTCCTACCTGTCCATGCTACAGTCAAAGTTGAACCCAATCTCTCTCCCCCACGGCAGTGGCCCCACCCACCCTGATGGTCTTGAATGAAGTCGCCCTCACTGTCCCTTAACAAATACTATTGAATAATTGTTCCTTGCACACTTGCATCTTGTATTTATACTTCACACCAATTCCTGTGACTAGGGGTATTTCAATTGGCACAGCTTGGGGCAGATGTCCCATCCCTGCAGGCATAAAGACGGTGCCTTTTAAGGAGATGATAGTTCCCATAACTAGAGAGGGAGGGAGAAAGAATGGTTCCGTAAGAGGAGATGGCCATACAAATTGGGATGAGATACATTTTATTAAATTCTTCTTTTAAGGTTTATATTTTGGGTGTCATGTCAAACAGCTCTTTGCTCAGTCCTAGATCCAAAAGCTTTTTGTATTTTCTTTTTAAAATGATATAGTTTTACATTTTACATTACTATGCGCTTATTAGAATAGTCAAAATAAAAAACAGTGACAACACCAAATGCTGGCAAGAATGTAGAGAAACTAGATCTTTCTCACTTTGCAGGTGGGCGTGTAAAATGGCCCAGCTGCTCTGGAAAGCGGTTTGGTAACTTCTAACAAAGCTACCAACCATCATGTTCCTGAGCGTATTTTCCCCTAGAGAAATAAAGGCTTGTGTTTATACAAAATCCTGGACACAGATGGTCACAGCAGGCCTGCTCATTCTAGCCAATTGTCACAACCCCACCCCGTCAGTGGCTAAAAGGCTGAACAAACTCTGTTATGTCCATATACCAAGGAATACCACTCAGCAATAAAACGCAAGGAACACACCACAACCTGGGGGAGCTTCGTGAAAAAAGCCAATTCCAACAGGTTCCTTATTGTCTGATTTCACTTATGATCATCCCTGAAATGTCAAAACCATAGAAATGGAAAACAAATTCCTTATGGCCAGGGCCCAAGGGGCTGAGCAGGGAGGTGAGTGTGGACACAAAGAGGGCCCAGGGGATTCTTTTGCAGGGATGGAATCCTCTTTCTTTCTTCTCTCTCTCTCTCTCTCCTTTCTTCCTTTTTTTTTTTGAGACAGTCTCACTCTGTTGCCCCAGGCTAGAGTGCTATGGCATCACACTAGCTTACAGCAACCACAAACTTTTGGGCTTAAGCGATCCTCTTGCCTTAGCCTCCTGAGTAGCTGGGACTACAGGTGCCTGATACAGCACCAGGCTAGTTTTTCTATTTTTAGTAGAGACGGGGTTTTGCTCTTGCTCAGGCTGATTTCAAACTCCTAAGCTGAAGGGATCCATCCACCTTGGCCTCCCGGAGTCCTAGGATTACAGAATTTTTGATCTGAATCTTGATTGTGGGTGTAGTTAGACCACAACCTATATGTGTCACACACACACAAATAAATGAAAATGAATTTTTTAAATGTGAAGATTGAAGGTTTAGTTAACAGCAACTCACCCACCTTAATCTCTAGGCTTTGCTACTGCCCTATAGATCTGTAAGACGCCACCATCAGGAGCAAGTGGGTGAAGGCTGCCGCTACTGGAAAATGCCCCATCTATGAGACCCAGCAATAGGGAAAGTAAAACGGGGCCAGGCTGAGAAACCCCTGGCGATGGGCCAGGACTGGCAACATGGGAGAGTAAGGAGGATGAGCCTGGGGCTGAGCAAGAAGGCGACCATAGGCCGGAGCAAGAGGGGATTTCAGTGAGGGAACCTGGAGAAGGGAAGCAGCGAGACAGACTTCGTGGACATTTTTGTTTGGCACTGGCTGCTCACAGATGACTGCTGTAGCTGGCACCCAGCAAGGGCCGGTCCAGGCTCCAGGAATTGGCTGAACTTTGAGGTGGCGTGGCTATTTTTGGTGCTTTGACAGCTCTGAGCAGCATTCAGATCACTGGACATCAAGGACCCATGACAATTAAAAAAATCATACCCCCTGGCTCCACGTCGCCACATACACTGAGGCTGGTGGGTTCGAGTCTGGCCTAGCCTTCTTTATTTATTTTTAATTTTAATTTTAATTTTTTGAGACAGAGTCTCACTATGTCACCCTTGGTAGAGTGATGTGGTGTCACAGCTCACAGCAACCTCCAACCCTTGGGATTAAGTGATTCTCTTGCCTCATTCTCCCAAGTAGCTGGGACTACTGGTGCCCACCACAAGGCCTGGCTATTTTTTGTTACAATTGTCATTGTTGTTTACCTGGTCTGGTCTGGGTTCGAACCCTCCACCCTCAGTGTATGTGGCTGGTGCCATAACCACTGTGCTACGGGCACTGCACCCTGGCCCGGCCTTTTAAACAACAACTAAAATTTACTATGTGGTACACGTATTCCTTTCCAGAAATGTGTTAAATACATAGAACTAGATTAACCTCTATTTTAAGATAATATTTTTTTTCATATTTTGTAGTATTTATTCTCCGTGGTTTCCTTAATCTTATTATGTTACTGTTTTGGTCTTAAAATTCTTATGGTTTTTCTAAATTCTCCTTACTGATTCTCTTTTTTTTTTTTTTTTTTTGAGACGGAGCCTCAAGCTATCCCCCTGGGTAGAGTGCCATGGCATCACAGCTCATAGCAACCTCCAACTCCTGGGTTCAAGCGAATCTCCTGCCTCCGCCTCCCAAGTAGCTGGGACCACAGGCACCCGCCACAACACCCGGCCATTTTTTGGTTGCAGCCATCATTGTTTGGCGGGCCCAGGCTGGGGATTCGAACCCGCCACTTTAGGTGTACGTGGCTGGCGCCTTAGCCAATTGAGCCACAGGCACCGAGCCCTTACTGATTCTCTTAACCATACTGTATCAGGCCGAAATTCTGATGGAAACGTGTAAATCCTGAGATCCAAATGTTGCCTTAATAAATAACATTAGATAATCAAATAGCAATTGATTATCTGCCATAAATTAATGAAGCTCAAATAATTAGTTGGCATTTATCAGGCACAGAATATATAGAAAGAGTTTCTTAAAAATCCTCCAATTCAAAAAATTTCAAAATAACTTTACATAAATGATAGCTCAGGCCTCAAGCCTTTACTAGTTTTCTGGTGTTAGATTATTTGTTTCAACAGTGGAGGAGGATCAGAAAAGACAACGCTCACACACTAATAATTAACTCAGGAGAGCTCCATTTGAGAATCATTTGCTATCTTGTTTTTTGCCCTAGGGTTCTAATTATTCCTGATAACCTGTGTTTCTTGCCTCTTTCCGCTCTGAGTGCCAACCATGGCAGCATGGAGGAATAATCCTGCTCAGTGGCCTCTCTGTACACTGACAGGGTCCTCAGCTCTGTGTATTTCCCATGTAATTGGTATGTTCTGTAGAAACAGCTTCAACATAGGTTTATACTTCTTCCCCTAAAATGCTAAAACTCAAAAAGTCATTGTTCCGTAGCTTTTTAAAGCACTAACTGATGTTCCATTACTGCCCCCTGAAGGTTCTCATGGTTTTCTCCAGAGAGACAAATTTTTAAATAACCCAAAATACCACCCAAAATAGAATGTAAAGACCATACATAAGCTGCTCATAATGCAAATTATTGACAGCGTAAATTATGAAAAAAGGAGGGCCAGGCATGGTGGCTCCTGCCTGTAAACCCAGTACTCTGGGAGGCGGAGATGGATGGATCTCCTGAACTCACAGGTTTGAGACCAGCCTGAGCCAGAAAGATACCTCGTCTCTAAAAGTAGCTGGGCATTGTGGTGGGCACCTGCAATCCAGCTACTGGGGAGTCTAAGGCAAGAGCATCCCTTGTGCCCAAGGGTTTGAGGTTGCCGTCGAGTTACGACACTACAGCACTCTACCAAGGGCAACAAAGAGAGACTCTTGTCTCAATACCAAAAAAAAAAATTATGAATAAACAGTAATGTTATCTTCCACACGCTAATTTTGTGGGGAGCTGGCTATTCTTTTTCTTTAGCTCAAATCAGGGATGTATCATGAAAACATATTTTGCATGCATTTTAAGGTAAAAGAGCAAAATCTTTTTTTCGGATATAATGTTCTTAGGTTTTAAAATAATCATGATATAGATGAGTCATCACAAATTCCATCTTATTATTTTACTGTGTCCCCTACTTCTTAGGTATTGTGAAACTCCCTCTTTTTTAAAGGGAATGGAAATGCAAAGTAGATGAGCAGGCTCACTCTGGCAAGGGCCCGGCGGCACAGGCCCTCCCATCCCTTAGCTTACCCTGTACTCACAGCAACTCCACAAGGAGGGATTTCCCCATTTTCCAATGATCAAACTGTTAAGTACATTTGTTACATCCACACAATTAACAAAGAGCACATGTGCAATTCAAATCCTGGTTGGTTGGACTTCAAAGTCTCACTTCTTCCAACATGGCTTACAACTCCTCTCAAAGGCAAAACACTGGTTCATTCATTTCCCCACTTGCCCTGCTCAGGCAGCCTCCAAGCACCCACACCAGGTGGGCCCTGAAGTAGAGTTTGTTTGTTTGTTTATTTGAGACAGAGTCTCACTCTGTTGTGCTGGGTAGAGTGCCATGTTGTCATAGCTCACAGCAACCTCAAAACTCTTGGGCTCAAGAGATCCTCCTGCCTCAGCCTCCCGAGCAGCTGGGACTACAGGTGCCCGCCACAATACCTAGCTAGTTTTTCTATTTTTAGAAGAGACAGGGTCCCTCTCTTCCTCTGGCTTGTCTAGATCTCCTGAGCGATTCAAAGTGATGGTTCTGGAAAGTTCTACTTAGCCTTTTCTAAATGAGCAGGACACAAGAAGGACAATATGTCCCTGTTCCTGCCAGACAGATGAGCACCAAAGATTCAGAGGCAAGTGACAAGAAGCATCAGGTGGCAATGAGAGAACACAGACACAGCCCTTCTCTTCAAGTCATCTCCCTGGCTGTGGATAGGTCCGTGTCACACAGGGGCCACTGGAACCACATGTCAGTGGCTTGGGCAATTTTCACTGTGAAGAAAGAGGAAAGAATGTCGGGTGGAACAGGCGTTCCAAGTTCAGAGGGAGAAGGACAAGTCTCGACTTGCAAGAGCAGGTGTTGGAAGACAGCAAAGTAAAGAAAGAGGAGGTCTGGGAAGCTGGGGCCCCTCCCCAAGCAAGGGCTTAATAGTGACGGTCTTTTTAGCAGGGAGTCAGAGTGGCTCTGAAGCTGATCTAGCACAGGAACCGGAACAATATCCTCCAGTACTCGTGCTGAATCTAGCACAGGAACCATATCCCTCCAGTACTCATGCTTTGTCCTGGGGTGAAACCCACGCTTTCCTAGGGAGCAGAGCAGCAGACCAGGTTCTGCTGTCCACACGTCTGCCAGTGTCTCCGGCTGCACAGAGATGCAAAGTTCTTTGCTATACTGCCTGAGACCTGTGCTGCGGGGGCATGTTTAACTCATACCTTAGAGCTCCTGTGACCTTCATGAAGGTGTTAGTAGCCTAGAACAGCAAAAAATGACTTTGGTGCTAGGCTGGGGTAGAGGAGAATAGTGGGGCCAATTTACCAAAAATTATTTTGCCAAAAGCCATTTGACTAAAAGATCAGTTTGCCCACTATCCAGTATCTGAATTTATCAAATTAATAGATTTACTAAAACTTGTTTTAATGAATATATTTCTGTCTTTTTTTTTAAATTACTTTATTTTATTTTATTTTACAGTTTTTTTTTTTTTTATTTGGCTGGGGCCGGGTTTGAACCCACCACCTCTGGTATATGGAGCTGGCACCTGACTCCTCTGAGCCACAGGCACCGCCCAATATATTTCTCAAATATATGAAATTAACATTTTCTTCTTGAACATATTGACTGGTTTCTTGTTACCAGCACATTATGGGATGTTTATATTCTCAAAGCACAGGACCACAAAGCTGAAAAGGTTATTTTTCTTGTTAATTTACTCATGAAAAACATATGCATTGAATATGCTTAATAAGTTGTAGTGTGTGTATATATATATATATTTTTTTTTTTTTTTGAGACAGAGTCTTACTTTGTCACCCTCGTTAGAGTTCCATGGTGTCACAGTTCAACACAACCTCAAACTCTTTGGCTTAAGTGGTTTTCTTGTCTTAACCTCCCCAGTAGCTGGGACTACAAGTGCCCGTCACAATGCCTACCTATTTTAGAGACGAGGCTTCGCTCTGGCTCAGGCTGGTCTTGAACCAATGAGCTCAGGCAATCCACCCACCTCAACCTTCCAGAGTGGTAGGATTATAGGCGTGAGTCACCGCGCCTGGCTTGTAGTGTGTATTTAAAATCTGTCAGGGCTGTGGCTCAAAGGAGTAGGGTGCTGGCCCCATGTGCCAGGGGTGGGTTCAAACCCAGGCCCGGCCAAAAACTGCAAAAAAAAAAAAAAATCTGTTAGGATGTGATCAGGAAAACAGAGATCATTCTGTGTATTTCAAACCGAGAGGGATTTATAGGGCAAGTTGGTTACATAGACATCAGAAGGATGAGAGAGAGAGAGAAGTATTCAGCCTCAGAAAGGAAGTCCTGAACCAGACTATAACTTGACTAGGCAGGGGATGAGGGGTTAGGGTCAGAGCTGGCTGAGCTGTATTCTTCTTGCTGAGTTTTGTTCATTTTAATGTGATAAAATCACTGTATTTCTTATAACTAAGTAGAACAACACTTCTCAAAAATACATGATTACAATCAGGTGCGGTGGCTCACACCTGCAACCCCAGCGCTCTGGGAGCCCAAGGCAGGTAGGTGAATTGCTTGAGCTCAGAAGTTCCAGACCAGCTTGAGCAAGAGTGAGACACTGTCTCTGCTAAATATAGAAAAACTAGCTGGGCATTGTGGCAGGTGCTTGTAGTCTCAGCTACTTGGGAGGCTGAGGCAAGAGGATCACTCCCACCCCAAGAGTTTGAGGCTGCAGTGAGCTATGGTAAGATGACACTGTGGCATTCTACCAAGGACAAAGACTGTCTCAAAACAAACAACAAAAACATGATCACATTGCTAACGTCTACCAAGAAAAAGTATTTCCCTAACTTCAGTCATCAGTATGACCTGCATGATTTTGCCATGTCCTCAAAGTAACTGTATTGCTGTTTACATTAAAATTTTTAAGAAATCAACTCACTGGCTTGGTGCCATATTTCAGTGGTTAGGGCGCTGGTCACATCCACCGAGGCCTGCTAAACAACAATAACAAAATAACCAGGCATTGTGTTGGGCGCCTATAATCCCAGCTACTAGGGAGGTTGAGGCAAGAGAATCGAGGGCAACATAGTGAGACTCTGCCTCAAAAAAAACCAAAACAAAACAAAGTAAAAAACCCAACTCGCTGACTTTTTAAAAAAATGTATTTTGAAAGAAAATTTTATTATTTATTTATTTATTTATTTATTTTTTTGAAAGAAAATTTTAGAATGAGTGTAGTGGCTCATGCCTGTAACACCAGTGTTTTGGGAGGCTGAGGAGGGACGCTTGCTTGAGGTCAGTTCAAGACCTGCCTGGGTGACAGAGCAAGGCCCTGCTTCTACCAAAAAAAAAAAAAAAAAATTAAAAAGAGAAAAATTTAAATCATTATTATAAATCAAAAACTGGTATCATTTAACATAAATAGAAGGTAACCACAAAA
This sequence comes from Galagoides demidoff, assembly GCA_963574575.1. Taxonomy (NCBI): domain Eukaryota; kingdom Metazoa; phylum Chordata; class Mammalia; order Primates; family Galagidae; genus Galagoides; species Galagoides demidoff. The sequence continues at coordinate 46,176 of CAUYQV010158211.1, read as the reverse complement.
CAAATGTTAAAGATAGAACAATGCCACTAAAATTTTAAAGATACACTCGCCAATGAGAATGGAACTTTATATGCTGATTTAGTAATAAAAGGATATTTAGCCCCATATCACTCAGTTTTAGATGAAAAGAGCTTCTAAATCAGTAAATTGTGCTATTTTTACATTTTGATGATAAATAGCACTGTGCATACCCATTTTTTGTCGGTATGTTGGGGGGATGCTAAGAAAAAATCCTTTTCAGGTAATTCAGCTACAGAGTGTTATTACACATTTATTGCCAGGGCACCTGGGGTGGGCCAGGTTTAAGGTGAAAGCTAATTTCCACCCAGAAGGAGGGTGATTTACACTGAACCAAAAATTCTGTTGGGATCAAATTTGTGAATTTTTTGTTCACAAAGGGGAGGCACTGGGTGAGGTGTCCAAGGAACAAGAGTGGGAAAAGACTTCACTGAATAAATGTTTGATAAACTTTGACTTTTTAACTACATACAGGCAGCCCATTGTATAAAAAGGAAAACAATTATCCCCCCCCAAACCAACCAATTAAAGCTCTTTAGAATTTCTGCCTCATCTCAAAACACCGATGTGTATTTTTTATAACGAGTGAAAGGAAGGAAGAAAGTGCTCCTTGCTTCCCTACTTCCCTCTGGCTTGACAGTGTGCGTAGGGCAAAGGTCTTTTCACAGGTGATTAAAATATCTCCAGCAAAATTTTCAGCGAGTTCAGAAGCAGGAAGCTCAGTTGGTTGGTTTGGAAAGTCTGAATGACTGAGGGCCTGGTTGTGGCTGTCATAGTAGTCATGGCCGGTGTCCAGCGGCCACTGGCCTGAGCACTTGAGTTACATTCTTTCTGTTCTCACCAGCACTCTCCACCACACAGAGATCAGAGAAACCCCATGGGCACCCCACAGACCCTGTTTGGAAAGAACAGTTACGTATCCCTCATTGACTGGACAGAGCCCGTGCCACTCAGATAGAGGGAGCCTTTGTTTTAGGGAAACAGGTCCAGGAAGGTGCCAATGGGCTCCTGGTACTGTAAAGCAGAAGCAGAGACAGGCAGACAGCCCCTTCCCTGAAGGCCGAGGCGGCAGAGCCCCGGGAGCAGGACTTCATCAGAAGGGGGATCTATTGGGGACCTAGGGAGGGCTCCTGGCCCCCTGCTTGCAATCTGGAAGCTCTGCACCCCTTCTCGGAGTGACTCCTGGGAGCCTCTCACCCCCTGGGAGATGGGCAGTGGGGAAGGCAGTAGCTCCAAGCGAGCGGCACCCACGAAGGCCAGGGCAGCCCCTCCCTCACAGCCTTAATGAACACTGTCCCGAGCCCAGCTCCCAGGCTTCTTGGGGTTCGTATCCCTGGAGGGGAGCAAGAGGCAATGGGTCAGAAATGAGCTTCTGTACCCTCCAATCCTCCACTGCCTGGTCTGTCCCTTTGCTACTGTAGGACACCCTCTTTAAAGACCCCCTGTAAGTCTCCACGTGTGCTGCTCTTTCGTATTTCTACTCTCTTCTTGGAATCATCAACCATAAAGTGAACTTTCACCTTACAGCCCTTTGTCTCATTGGTCACATATAGTAATGGCAGCATTTTCCCATGAGAATCAACTCAAGAACACTCAAAATATTGGTAGGCTGTATTTTTCTTTGAATAGGACTATCTTTTCTGAACCTTTCATAATAAATAGTACAATTTTTTTAAAATTAGAAAATGCACTAAGGTCAATAACTCTGCTTAAACACAAGGGGTGCCAAAAAGTGTATACACAATTTAAGGAAAGAAAAAAACTATCAAATTGTAATGCTCAAGTCACATTTCACTTCTGTGATTACAAGAGGTGCTCAAATGTGATTTGTATTTACTCTTTATATAAATATAAGTCACGTTTGAGCATTCCTTATAATTGCAGAAGTCAAACGTGACTTGAGTCTTACAACTTTAATGCAGTTTTTTCCTTTCTTAAAATGTGTATACATTTTTTTAGCACCCTCTGGATTTTCACTGTTTCCTAGACAAAGGAGATTTTAATGGCTAAATTCTTAAAACTGCACAAAACATGTCAACACACACCCAAACTGGAGGCTTACAGAAAACCTGAGAACGTGAAACTAAGTGGCAGCTGCACACATAGAGCTGCTGGGTTAGAAAACAGACACACCCCAAAAGACCACCTGCCCCAGACATTCATAGGTATGGACGCAACAAGACAGTAAGTACATTTGGGGGCCACCCGTGTAGTCAGCTTTCTAAATGGGCTGCCAATCACCTGATCTTTCTTCACTGCCAACCTCACCGTGACTTCCTCAGAAGGAGACCATCCCACAGCAATACTCCCCTTAGAAAGGGTCTGGGGTTGTACCTGAGGTTTGGGGACCTTCCTGGCTTTCTGCCTTTCCATCACCTTCTAAGATCATACTGTGATCTGCCTGGGTCGCCCCTCTGACAGCCCAAGGACATCCCCAACTGTGGGTGGCAAGGCTGGATAGAATGCCTTGACTTGAGACGGGGTGTATGTGTGTGTTTCTCAGGACTGGGAGTGTTTTTGTCTCTGGTGCAGTTTGCTGTGACACCTAAACCGAGGCTACTCCATGCCCATCCTATCTGCAGTTCTGAGTGAACCTGTTACTCACTGACTTCTTACACGCACTCAGCGCACATTCTATTCTGCCTTAATCATGGAATTGTGTGTCTCCTGCAGCACAGACTGTTACTCAGCACTGTATTGTGCAAGCCCGACAGAGTCTTGGTCACAGAGCTTAGTAAGATTCGAATTCTGGCTGGTAAGTGCCTCCATTTTCCTTGGTGTACATAGTTAACTAGTGTCAAAGTTGTCACAATCAAAATGCAGTCACTAATGTCAAGAATACCCTGGCAGACAGAGCTGGGGAAGGCCATAGAGAGGGCTCTCACACTGGGTGCCCAATAACGAAAAACCACAAAACCCACAACTGTGCAGAGGCCACGGCAAACTTACACACAAAAATACTGCCAACACATCTGCCCAGCAACTGCCCATCCAACCTCATAATGGTGTCACACTTGTCACCAACCTTTACATAACCCTAATTTTTTCCATTAAAAGACCTTTATCTTCCTGAATATGCACAGTTCACTTAGGCACATGTATTCCCACAGCAATGTTCTATTCCCAAATAATCACCCTTTAGAGAGCCTGTGGTTTAGGGCGACACTAGTAAAGACAGATGCTGTCCCAAATTTACTTCCATCCTCCATCTCTTCAAGCACGTGTACTTGGTATCAGCAAATCTAACCCCAGGTACTGCTCAAGGTGCTTTATATAATATGCACATTAACTCAAGCTTTGCAATCCTACACGGTGACTGCCTTGTTTTAAGAGGTTAGAGAAGCTCACTGGGCCAATGTTAGGAAGCTGTGGGGACAGGGAGTGTGAACCCAGGGCCAAGCCTTCCACTCCTGCACAGGGCTCTGCAGTGACCTCATCCTGCATGCCTGCCAGTTTCAAGATAACACAGGGGCAGAAACCCCAGAGTTCAGTGTATAGAACAAACCACCTGAATGTCTTCTCCAGAGACACATTTTTTTAAAGAGCTCCAGATGAGGTAATTGGTGCATTTAGGGGTCATGTTGCATGAAGATCAGATATGTTTGAACCCCAGAATCTCATAGTGCCTGTCAAGTAAAATTGAGTCCACATAAACCAAATATGCTTATAGCACAATTTCACTGACTTTGTAAAACTTCCCAACATTTCCACAACTTTCTAGCCTTCTTCCCAATGCCAAAGCTGATAACAGAATTCACAAAAAAAAAATTTGCTTAGATTAACTAGTAAAAACACTAACAAAACTTAGGTAATGATGACAGCTAACACCTCATATGCCTAGCTTCTATCCTAAATTCATTTGAATTCCAAAGTATATACTACTATCCCCATTTTACAAAAAAGCAAACACATACAAAGGTTAACCAATCTGAGTATGTCGTAGACTATTTCTGAATCAAAGCAGTCAGTAATTTTATTCAAAGGTCAGCAAACTATGGCCAGCCTGTTTTTGTAGTTTTCCTAGGATATAGCCAAATACCATTTTAATATTGTCCCTGGCTGTTTTTGCCCAACAGGGCTAAATGAATAGTTGTGACAGACCTCATGGCTGGCAAGATCTAAAATATTTACTCTCTAGTGTTTTTACAGAGTTGGCCAACCTCTGGTCTTAACCACGCGCTACCATGATCTTCCAAAGCATGCCTTAAGATCATGAAGTCAGACTGAAATTCAAAACTTTTGCATTTTCTACCTATCTGTTAAGGAACTCAGTTCTGATCATCATTATTCAGAATGGTTTTCATTACAATATGAATGTCAAGAAACATGTGAAATCAACCAAGAGAAAACATACAACGAAAGGCCCAGAGTCACGAAGGAACTTCAGAATTATACCCTGCTGTCTTAACTGGAATTTTAAAAAACGTTTTCTGCATTTCTTTGTACATATAAAACATTGTTCCACTCCTGGATTCATTTCTGGGAAGTTAGTAACTTAGCTATGATTTATCTTCAAAATGTGTATATTCATCCATTTGAACATACATACATGTATTATGTAGAAATAACAAGCCCCAATGCTGATGGGCACACACTGCTGTCAGGGTTATAGCTGTGTGTGAAAAAGGGAGCGAGTTGAGTGTGGATGGTTCTAAAGTGGATCCCCACTCCCCTCTATCTCCCTTCGGAAGTTCCTAGTGCTGGAAATAAAATTCCAAGTCTATTCCCACATTTGCAGTATGTACTTTGTAGGTAATACACTTTCTTCTTCTAAAACAGGGTACAGGCTTGGTGTCTGTACTCAAGTGCCTAAGGCACCAGCCACATACACTGGAGTTGGTGGGTTCAGTCCAGGTCTGCCAAACAATGACGGCTGCAACCAAAAAATAGCCAGGCATTGTGGCAGGCACCTATAGTCCCAGCTACTTGGGAGGTGGAGGCAGGAGAACTGCTTGAACCCAGGAGTTGGAGGCTGCTGTGAGCGGTGATGCCACAGCACTCTACCCAAGGGGGACAGCTTGAGGTGGTCTCAAAAAAATAATAACAATAGAAAGTAAAATAAACAAAACACTGGTACAAATGCCAAAAAATAAATTCTGCTCAGGAAAATCAAACATGGCAAGTTTTGGCAATTATTAATCCTTTGTGACAAAGAAGGATAATTGTTTGAGCCAACAATACTCCTAGGCAGAATGAAGCATCACTAGTGAAACAGAACACTTAGCTAGCTCCTTCAAACGGCCTAAATAGTTAATCTTTCAAAGTGATCGGCATATAAAAAGATAATGCTCATAAGTCTATAAATGTGCACCCCATTATAAGACCAGGGGTATGGCAGCACTGGTGGCTCAAAAGAGTAGGGCGCCAGTCCCATATGCTGGAGGTGGCGGGGTCAAACCCAGCCTCAGCCAAAAAAAAAAAGAAGACCAGGGGCATCAAGAATGTTTATTTACTCACGTTATTTATGGATGGTTCTGCCAAACTACAACTCCAGTTATAATGTCATCTCTCAATACAGAAGTGTCAAATTAGCTTTAAGATAATTTTACTTCTCTTTAAATTTACAGCATTAAAAAAATACTCCAAATTGAGTTATGCTAAAAATTTCTGACATTTGTGTCTGGAACTTAATTCTTTGTTACAAAATTCCCCTAAAATGTAAGAGCCACACACTTTCCCTTCAGCGATAACTTGGATTCATAAATAATACATCATTACTTGATGATATGAATGAAGGTCACTAAATTTGGTACAAAAGCCAAGAATAAAAACTCATGAAATTTTCATCTTGCACAGACAGGATGAGGTATTAAAAATGTTTCTCAAAAAAAAAAAAGTTTCTCTAGGGTGGCACCCATAGCTCAGTAGGTAGGGCACCAGCCACATACACTGAGGCTGGCGAGTTTGAAACTGGCCCAAGCCACCTAAAATGACAACAGCAATAAAAAAAATAGCTGGGTGTTGTGGGAGGTACCTGTAAATCCCAGGTACTTGGGAAGCTGAGGCGAGAGAATTGCTTAAGCCCAAGAGTTTGAGGTTACTGTGAGCTGGGATGCCACAGCACTCTACCCAGGGCAACAGCTTGAGACTCTATCTCAAAAAGTTTCTGGGTCATTTCAGAGAATTACTAGGTCAAGGAACAACATTGTACAGTTCTCTGAGCTCTGGATTTTGGGATCACATAACAAGGGCAGTCTTTATTTAATACCAACCTTCCCTATGAACCTGATTCCGCTCCAATTACTTGGTTGCTTCTCTACTTCTACCAGGAGGCATCGGTCTGCACTGGACAGGCACGCACCATTTTAGTACTTCTTTCAGAGATCTTAGAACCTCGCTACAGGAACAGCTTCTGATTCTTCTATAGCATTTGAACTGTAAAGTAGGAAGTTCTTGCTTTCAAAGAGCTTAGCATAACACCCAGCAGACACTAGTTCTCTAAAAAAACCTGCGCATTTTCTGACCGTACTGCCATGTGAGTTGTGGCAGGTACACCATGTTTTAAACATGTCTTTTTCCTGCAGGCATGGCTAATAATTTAAGTAATTGATCCTACATTGCTCCAGTTGATTGACATCAGTACATAAATTGGCTTTTCAGAGTCTATCTAGGAAAGCAGAAATGGGTTGTCTTGACATATTTTTACTCCAATTCCCATTCTGTCCTCCCACAACAATAAAGAGTATAAAGTGGCTCCAGGTATCACCACACACATTACAAACAAGAGCCCCAGAGGTACCCACTGAAGCAATGACTGTACTGGTGAAGTCATTTGATATTCTCTTCTGCTAGACACTAAAGCCTCCAGGCTAATGGTGTTGTGTGGCAAACAGAAAGTACATCTGAAGGGTTATGTGCTAACAAGTAAACCATCTATAGAAATCCACTCTATTTTCTATTCCATTTCAGATTTAGTTTTAATAAAGTAATGCGAATCATTTAAAGAAAAAAAACCTTTAATTTACAATTCTGATCTATGCATAAAATTCATTTTTATATCACGGTTAAATTTAGTACAAACTATAAAAATGTTAACACTGAAGTTTTCAACATAAATCTATTAAGATCCCTTAGAAAAATTATTTAAAGAAACAACAGCAAGCTATTACTGCTATGAGGTTAATACATAAAGAATAAAACATTCACACATTTACTGAAATTTTCAGTAATAATTTTAGCCATAATACTTATTGTAAAATTAAAAGTTCAAAAGTTGTGTGTGGCTCTACAACAATTACAATTTGCAATGAAAATACTAAGCCAAATCTTTTTGATCTTAGCAGATAATTGTAGTTTTAAAAAAAAGATTGGTTGAAATTTGTGAACCTTAGAAAAGGGCATCAATTCTGAATGGATCAGGACTTAGCTGAAAGTGGAAGACAGTAAAAACTAGATGCTTTTAAGTCTGAATTGCACAAGGAAAATATCAGAGGGGAAAACATTCAGCTCTTACTTTAAAAAAATATTAAATCAGTCTCATATTAAAAACATGAAATGAATCCAAGCCAGACAGTACTGAATTTTTACACAAGCCTCTTTCGTATTTCAACGTTGTTTATTGAGGAGTGAATGAGAGACTACTGCCAGACATGCCAATGACACTTCACATTCAAGGGCTGGAAGCTCAAAAGCTTCCAAATTGAGTCACTGCGTAAGCCTTTTGGGGAAAAGAACCAAAAGTGACATCAATATGACATCTCCATGCTTGTTGCCTGTCATCAGTTTTTTAAACTTTTGGATCTACTGGTTTGCTGGGTAGAAGGTTTCTTTCTACCCTATAGAAAAGACTCACACTTCAATTAACAGAATGAATACTAAGTGTATGGCAATTTGCTTACACACATCTATGTTGAGTAACTGTTCTTAAAACTGTTTTCCTTAAATTTCCTTTATGTTGAATGAGAAAAATTAATGTTATTTCCCTTCCCCCCTCCATGTGGGTAGGTGATACCAATAGAAAAATACTCTTCAGTGCTACTGTAGGGCTTACGGGGACTCCTTCAGTGGTCTGGTAGAATCCACGGACACTCCGCTCTGGAACACAGTGCTGCTGCTCTTGCTCGGGCTCTCCAGAAGAATGGCCTACACACAACACTACCGTTCTTTTTGCTCAAAAACAAAACAAAGAAACCTAAACAAAAGGGTAAACGTTTATTTGGAGTTAGTTTTCTGGTGGGTGGTATTAAGGCCCTTCAAGCAGAATTCAGGAGCTCCTGGATGGCTGCCTGCTGCTCAGGACTGAGCTGTGCGATGCATTCAGTCCATAATCCTCCAGAGGTCTAAAGAAAAAAACAGTTCACACATTTAGACACGCTGAAATGCTCGTCTGGAGGTATTTTAACAATCACCACAGTTGTGACTGCAGTAGTGCCAAAGTAATCTCGCCAGGTAGCTTAGTTTGATGCATATCATTGTTCATTTCTTTAAAGTTCATTTCATTTACAGTAAGTTGTCTTCATTTCTGCACTGATAAAACTCCACTAAGCAGGTGCACCTTAAAATAACCTACACTTGGGAACCACAAATTTAAGAAATAAAAATCGAAGTTTTTTTGTAGGTGACAACCTTTTATTTTTTTAAGGATAATCAAGAGAAGTAGGAGTGGAAACTGTAACTGGTCGTGATCGATTAGTTGTAAACATCACTGCACTCAGATCAGCTGGTGATAATCTCATTTTTTTCAGATACGCAAAAAAACTACCCACAATGAGCATGTGGTGAGCAACAACTGGAAGGCCCAAAAATGTCTCACGTATAAGATGAAGCAAAGTGTTAGTTCTAATATGTAATAAGAACACATGGATGAATTATGTTAAGTATAATCTATGAGGCTTAGAGACAAGATAATGTAAAAATAAAATTTCCTTTGTTCACGAGATTTCTCGTTTTTTTCTAATATAATACAGAGGAATATGAAAACAAAACAAATTAAGAGAAAACCTGCTGGAAAAAAAAGGTTTTATTTCCTCTTCTCCAATTTAACCAAATCAACTTACCTGTACTTGGCGAACTACATTAGCCAGACGTTTGGCACAAGGATCTTCATGTTTAATTGCCTCATGCATTTCTCCTTCTGCAATTATACTGAATATTTTGGGAAGATTGGTATTGTTTGGGCCAAGAACAATTGGGTGATTACTGACAAAAGAAAAAGAGGAAAATCTTTATAAATGAAATTTGCAATGAAAAATCACTCAAGCTCTCACACTTTCCTAGTACACCTTTCCCCCAACACTCAATTTTGTTATGACTTTATAAAATGATTATGTATTCACTAAAATCACCTTTTAAATTCAGTAGGAAGAAAGCCAGCCAATTTACACGTTAGCTCTTCCGTTTCTTCCTATGTAAACTAGAAAGAATACTTGGCTCATCTTTGGATTGTTTTAGAGGCCAAACAATAGAATTCTCTAAGAGCTTTAGAAATAATTTGCAATATGTTAAAAAATCAAATTACTAAGAATTAATAGCTTCTTAACAAATTTTATTTTGCCAATGCAAAATGGTTCCTTAAATTTGAAGCTCAAAAGGATTATATAAACATTTCAAGATTAAGCGAGGAAATAAATTCCAGGCAAGTTTAATGGAACATCCCTATGAATTTCAGTAGAATTCTAGTCTTTGTCATTAAGAGAATTTCAGAGTAATCGTTTCCAAGGGAGACGATTAAACAGCATGACTGAGAACCAGTCATTTCAGACGCAGGAGAAGGTACAGTGTCCAGTCTGCAGGATGCCCAGCATGTTCCTTACTCATGTTCTCAGCAGGAAGGTGAGCTCAAACACATTACTTATGTGAACCTTAAACAGGCATGGAGAAATACGTCCGCTGGCCTACTGCTACAGAATCCAACGATCGTAACCCTTAGATTAGTCATGAACTAAAATCAGTAATTTATAGGGAAAGAGCCCAAATCTAACTAACATTTAGAAGAATTTGGGCTTAGAAAAACATGCACTAAAGAACATTTACGCATTTGACTAGATAGTTTCTATGGCCTTTACGTTGCTGCAACTTGTAAGATATACTCATTTGCATAAGACAGCAGTATTAAGTCCAGGCCCAGATCTTGGTTTACTATACTTCCCATGTATCACTGCTTCTTGAATCCAAAGAAAAACACCACAATTTTCTAAGGTTAAATTATGTTACTAACAATGTATTTCAACCTAGTTCTGTAAGAATGTGGTGGATGAAAAGAGTATGAGATGATAATCTTCTTAAAACATATTTTCTTTTTTTGTAGTTTTTGGCCAGGGCTGGTTTTGAACCCACCATATGGGGCCGGCGCCCTATTCCTTAAGCCACAGGCACCGCCCAAATCATTTTCTAAAGTAGCTCATTTGTTAAATTTAATTCTTTGAGGAATAACTCAAATTAGATCGTCTTACAAAGGCAATCTTAACTGTGATATGTTTTCTTCACATGGTTTATAAAGACAGTATTATTAAAATCTATATAATTGAGGGCTGTGCACAGAGATCATGGGGTTAAGCCTTAAGCAGACTGACACTAGGCCAGCCTTTTAGCTCACGCCTATAATTCTAGTACTCTGGGAGGTTGAGGCAAGTGAATTCCCTGAGCTCAGGAGTTTGAGACCAGCCTCAACAAGATAGACTCATCTCTACTAAAAACAGAGAAACTAGCCAGGGATTGTGGTAGACATTTGTAGTCCCAGCTACTTGGGAGGCTGAGGCAAGAAGATCACTTGAGTCCAAGAGTTTGAGGTTGCTGTGAGCTATGATGCCACAGAGGAACTCTATCTATTCAGGGCGACAGTGAGACCCTGCCTCAAAACAAAAACAAAAACAAAACGCTAGGACAGAAAAAAGCCAAGAAGTACTGTTCACTGTGGAGGGGAAGGAAATAGGCCACAGTCTGCCTTCTTACCTTTCAATCAGGTCACACAGATAATTGAAAGTCTGAACAGCTTCTTCTTTATCTTCGTGGAGTGGAAGCCAAGACAACCAGTGCGGGAGAATCTCCTCAACGTTCACACAGTCAGGTTTGAACTTCATGATTTTCCCTACTGCTGAGATGCAGTTCTCTGTAGCATTGACATTTTCTTTGGTTTTAGAATCTGCAGACTGAATAACTCTTACCAGCAGTGGAAGTGCCTCTAAAGTAAACATTTGAAAAAAAAAGGTCAGGAAAACCTCACATTGTCATGTAAATGAACATATTTTTGGGTGCAGCTGTTGATTATGAAGAAATGTTAATGAGTAAGGGAAGTTCTCTTTTCTTGGTTTCATCTATGGAATATCAGCTAGAGGAAGATGCCCCAGTATGGAAGGAACACTGGCAATTCTGCTACCCAGAGACCCTTCAGATTAGTGCTTCAACTGTAAAAGCTGCCTAGTTGGACGCTTTTTACCTAGTGACAGTCCTATGCCAAGACTGTGTTTATCCCCAGATCCCAAAGTGAAATGTACCCTGGGAGGCTGTGGTGGAGTAGGCTTTGATTCCGCTCAGATTTCACTTTCATTTATTATGAGAATAAAGATGATAAAATCCTACATACTACAGAGGAGGTGTTTGAAAAGGGGAAGGAATTAAAGCAGAAATAGGCATAGGTTGGTGGGTATGGTAGGGGATAAAAGAAAAGAAGTAAAATGCATATAATCAAATAAACCAAGGTACCTGTACAAAAAGGGCGGTAGTTATCTCCACCATATTGTGCCATGACTCCCAGGCCATACGCAGCTGCCTGCCTGACCTCCGGGCTGTTGTCACATACATATTGGAGCATAGGCCTTAAGAAATACTCTGCATATTTAAATGAGGATGGACTACAATGTTCTATGATGTCATCAAAGATGCACAATCCCCACTGTCTGTCTGGCCATGGTCGATGTGGGCACTACAAAAGAGATTCTCTGGTAAGCTTCAATACTGGCATATAGAAGAATGTAAAGAAATACATGTTTACTACAGACTATCTGCTTACACTGATATAGGCAATGAAAGAAAACAGTAACAACCTCTTCCTGTGACTAATAATATTCAATCAAACTAATATACAGATTCAATAAAATTTAGGTTTAAAAAACTTGTACAATTTGAACTCTACAATTGGACACTAATATATACAAGAACTGACAGTTCTTGTAGCAGCAATGTAAATAAATTTACTTCATAAAAAAGACAATAGTAATGCTATATTTAAAAAATACAAAAAATGGCTGGGTGCCTGTAGTTCAGTGGTTAGGGTGCTGCCATGTGCTCCGGGGCTGGTGGGTTCAAACCCAGCCTGGGCCTGCTAAACAAAACAAACAAACAAAAAAAAAGTAGCTGGTGTTGTGGCAGGCACTTGTAGTCCCAGCTACTAGGAAGGCTGAGGCAAGAGAATTGCTTGAGCCCAAGAGTTTGAGGTTGCTGTGAGCTATGATGTGACAGCACCCTTATTGAGGGTGACAAAGTGAGACTCTTTCTCAATTAAAAAAAAAAAAAACACAAAAGCTGTAAAGATCCTAACTTCATAACATAGATTCAACATAAGTGGTGTGCCTAAACCTTTTTTAAAAGTCGCTAATTTATTTATTTTATTTTTTAGAGACAAAGTTTTACTTTATTGCCCTTGGTAGAGTGCTGTGGCATCACAGCTGATAGCAACCTCCAATTCCTGGGCTTAGGCGATTCTCTTGCCTCAGCCTCCTGAGTAGCTGGGACTATAGGCGCCTGCCACAACGCCCAGCTATTATTTTGTTACTGTTATTGTTGCAGTTTGGCCAGGGCCAGGTTTGAATTGGCTACCCTTGGTATATGGGGCTGGCGCTCTACCCACTGAGCCACAGGTGCCGCCCTGCTAATTTATAATATATTAAAGGAAACTGAATATACAGGCTATCAGGAAATGATGTATCAGTGTCGGTCCATAAATTCAAATGAATGTATATATCACTCTGATGGGGGATGCTGATGACAAGGGAGGGTTATGCACATGTAGGGGCAAAGGTATAAAAGACATCTCGTGCTCAGTTTGATCATGAACCTAACGATGTCTAAAATGTAAAGTCTATAAAACATAAAAAAAGTCAAACATAAGTCCATTATTCATAATATAGGATTACTGGTTGTATATAACAAGGATAACTGAATTCTCCATGGTCCACTAAAAAAAGTATAATCATTTTATTTCATTAATTTAGCAGGGCACAGATAATCTGAAATAATAAAAAATCACTTGCATTCCTCTCAAATGCATCATAGCCTAATTGGCCTATACAAAACCTAATTAGCAACCTTAAGCATGTACTAAGTAAGAAAATATCCAGGGCAATGTAGTAAACTTGATAAAATTAGAGGTACACAATGGAAGCTTTCTGAGACCTATTTTATCCTAAAGTATAAGATTTTATGTTGCAATGAATGAAGTGCAGGTCAACTGTCCAAAATGACTATTAGAGGGGTAACACTTACGATTAGGTTGACAATTAACGGAAGCAGCTGTTCAAACCATGGCAACACCTTTTCCTTATAGCTACTGAATATTGAGTGTAAAATATCTGACACTTTGGTCAAAATATAAACATCATTATCATCCTAAAAAAGAAGAAACACACACATATACACCCATATAAATGATTAAAAAGTTATCTTCTCTATTATCAATAGTAACATTTACAAGCATCTAAAACATGTAGAAAATCAATTTCTCATTCCTGTGTTCAGTAATCTTAAACACTGAATGTCACATCTCTTACCTGCCTAGGGAAAGAGAACGTATGTGGCCAGTACTGCACTTACTGCAAAGATTTTCCTTAGAACATACTTAAAATAGATGGTTGAAAAATTACCCAAATTTATACATTCTGTAACAGAAGTGTTTTTACTTTACTATTTTTTTGCATACTGTTCCTCATTTTGAAGTGAGATGGTAGAGAGACTGGGGTGTCACTGTTAATGGCAATTTGGGCTTTATAAGCATGCGAGGCCCTGCAGGGTCATGTCTCAGCACTGGTCTACAGGTCCCCAAGTGCCACAGGTGCTGAACCGCACACATTCAGTGAAATAGGACTGAGGGGCTGTGTGACCGGGGACAGAACCGAGTAATATGCTGTAGAAGTTCCGAGACATAAGCCCTGTGGCTGCGCTCAATTAAGGAGAGCGTGAGGTCGCACATCTTTAAAATGGTAAAAGGCACCACCAAATACAAACAGTTGCTGCAAACGACACATAAAAGAAAATGCTGGGTAAACCTCAAGGTGTTCTGATGAGCAAGGCATCCCAACCAAAGCACACAGAGCTCACGAAAAACAAACAGATTTAATTTCAAATTACTTATTCTGCAAATTAAGAAATGAAACATGTCAGCGTCTTCTGCTAAAGATTAATCATTATATCAGAATGACAATCAGATGAATTAGAAACCGAAGCATTTAAGTCTTTCAGATGCAAAAGGTCGTGTAAATTAAGTTCTGAAGGGAATAATTTACCTCATCTTGTAGTGACTCTTCAACCTGCTCATCATAGTCTTCATCTTGTCTTTTAACTAAAACACACCCAAATAAATGTTTTTAAATGATCACCAAAACGGGCAAGGATTACACTCAGAAATAAAAACATGGGAAACTTACCTTGGCGCAACTCTTGATTTTTAAAATGCTCTTCAAGCTTTGCTTTCAGTATACCTCCCAGTTCTTCAAAGTGTTCGTTATTAAGGCAGCCGTCTCCCATTACTTCAATGCACTAATGAGGTTGAGGAAAGAAAGGAACCCATAAAATTAAGGGTGCTTATAGAGTCAGAAGTTTAAACTTCATTAAGAATCACATGGAAAAAATGAACACAGTTCAATATTCTAGAAGACTAATAATTTTAAAAATATATGCTTTATTTGTACTTGCTAGAATGATAATATTTTAAAGAAAGGAGTTAGAAAAAATACTTTTATTTCAAACATTACTGGTTTTATACCCTTCTTGCCTGGCATATGATAGGTCCTGAGGATTCAAGATGGAACAGACATATCTGAGCTCTTAAGGAACACAATTACTGTGTGGGTACTCTATCCACACAACATACAAAGACAGCCCTGCATCAAGGGTACAACTGTCCTGCAAAGGCATTACAGGCAGAGGGAGCAATACGGACAAAGATGTGAAGCACGCATTCACTGAAAAAGCAGAGAAGATTCTGAATTGCAGGATTGTAAATGACAACAAATAAAGAAGCAGAACTTCTACTGGAGCTGCCCACGATGGAAACTACACTGTGAGGATGAGGGGGGGTGACTGAATAAAGAACAAGTTGGTGATTCAGAAAAGTAAAGTGAACTGGGAGGAAAAGAGACTTCAGGATAAGACCAAAGGAGGCTACTTCAATAACATAAATAAGAGATGGGGCAACAGGTAAGAAATAGAGAGCAATTTAGGGAAATGAACTGGACAGGAATGAGATGAGACATGAACTACAGAGGACACCCTTTTTAGGTACATGATGGTAGAAACCAATCAAGACTGGGATTCAAGGGTGTTCAGAATTTCTTCTGCTTTGTCTCTATCATTCCCTCTACCTGTACTTACCCTTTCCTATGTTTACTCTTAAACCAAAATAGTAACACCGAAGTATTAGAACTAACAAAATTAACACTTCAAGTAAAAAAAAATCATTTATGCTATACAGCATATGAAGAAATCTAATTTCGCCCTAATTTATTTAGTAAGAATAAGAAATGAACACACAATCTTATACTTATTCTTCAAAAAAGAAATAGTCACCTTTGCAAAAGAATGCATTATTTCTGAGAGGACATCTGAATCTGGTTCTGTGCCGATGGCCTTGATAAGAGCATCACACATGAAATGCCACATCTGGGTGAGATACTCGGGACCACGGACTCTTGCACACTCCAGAAGAAGAGGCATGGACTCTGCTGCTGCTACCCGCACGCGTTTCATTGTTAAGGAAATGCAATCACTAATGACATCAAAAGAGTGTTCTATCATTTTGCTTAAAGAGTTCATTGTGCTAAACAGGAGTGTTAGACAACCTATCTAAAACTCATGTTAAGTATAAGGTGTGTATAAAAATAGAAAAGTCTCCTGCCCCAAACCTGCAGTCTCCTCTGTCACCTGCAACAGAAAAGGAATGAGGCCTACGGCACGGAGTGAAGTGCTTCTTACACAGATCTGGGTTTGGGTCCAGGCTCTGCGACTCTCTGGGACTGTCCTCATTTTATCCACCTGTGAAATCGTGTGTGCCTGTGTAAAGGCATGAATGAAAACGTACTGGTAGTTATCACTTTGGAGCTATCATGATGTGGAGGAGGAAACATTAATGTGAAGATTACTAAGAGATGTTTCTTCCCCAAAGTGCCGTCTACATTTGAAATGTAGGATACTCTTTGATACAGAAAGTTAATTATCAGTGGGTCTTTAATCTATTAAGGAAGGTCTTATTTCCTTAACGTTACCAAAAGATATCTGGGAAAACTAGCACTATATTCAATTATAAATATTTGCTAATTAAATAGTAATTGCTAAAAACCTTAATGGGCCATGGAAAACTAACGGGATAGAAATAATTTCTTTTTCATGTTTTTGGCACAAGGTGAAAAAAGATACAGGCAGAGATAGACCGAGTTTATAATCTTAAACTAGCGTTAGTGCAAACACAGTAATGCTGATGTACACTTCAGCCAACACAAAGTCTAACAGATGAAAAAGTAATAATTCTACTAAATCTAGACACGTTTTATGCCAAAAGTTGTAGGATATCATCGTGGAAATAAAATTTCAATAAAGGGACCATCAGTTTGACAACCTGCTCGGTGTACTCCACAAAGCCTTCCTTTAATTCCTTAGCATAGCAAACCTGAAACCAAAGTATTGGAAAAAAAAATCAAGATTCATGTTGGTTTGTAGGCATTAATATTCATCAATAAGGCTGGGTGTGGTGGCTCACTCCCGGAACTTTGGGAGGCCCAGGTGGGTGGACTGCTTGAGCTCAGGAGTTCCAGACCAGCCTGAGCCAAGAGTGAGGCACTGTGGCAGGTGCCTGTAGTCCCACCTTACTTGGGAGGCTGAGGCAAGAGAATCACTTGAGCCCAAGAATCTGAGGTTGCTGTGAGCTATGGCCACGGCACTGTACCAAGGGTGACGAAATCAGACTGGCTCAAAAAACAAAATCTCACTCTATTTCCCAGGCTTGAGTGTCCGTAGCATCAGCCTAGCTCACAGCAACCTAAAACTCCTAACCTCGAGCAATCCTCCTGCCCCAGCCTCCTGAGTAGCTGGGACTGCAGGTGCTGCCACCATGCCCAACTTATTTTCTCTATTTTTAGTAGAGATGGGGTCTTGTTCTTGCTCAGGCTAGTCTCGAACTCCTGAGCTCAAGTGATCTTCCCACCTTTATCTCCCCCAGTGCTAGGATTACGTGAACCACCACATGCCTGGCCCAAATTTTCATTTCTTGTATGTCAGAAAATTTAGCAAAAGATTCAGTAATATATTAAATCTATCATTTATTGAGGAAAAATAATTCTAAAAATAATTCTAAAATAATACCAAACCCCAGAAACTTCAGTTTACTGTAGTACTTTGCTTACTTAGTAATTTGTAGCAAATAGGCTTATGTTATTTTGTATTTTTAAAAATAATTTCAAGAGAAATAGAAAAAATGCTATCTTTACAATTGTTTCTTCATTTTTTCCCACTGCATCAAAACACTGAATAATTTTCTTTAAAGAGGCTATTATTTGCATTTGCTGTCCAGTTGATAAAAAGCAAAAGCAACCCACAAAATTCCAAAATGTTTACAATTTATAGCTATTA
Source organism: Galagoides demidoff (assembly GCA_963574575.1). Classification (NCBI taxonomy): domain Eukaryota; kingdom Metazoa; phylum Chordata; class Mammalia; order Primates; family Galagidae; genus Galagoides; species Galagoides demidoff. The sequence continues at coordinate 28,386 of CAUYQV010158211.1, read as the reverse complement.
GTACCAAAGAATAAATTGAAATACTCTTTTAAGTGAAATACAGAGAACACAGTAATGTTTTAAATATAAAATAAAATTTAAACCACTTTTATTTAGGTTTATTTAGCTGCTAAATCTGCAATTTACATAATTGCTTGACTCCAACTTTCAAAATATATTATCCTTTATTTTGTCTAAAACACATGCTCAAAAAGAAAACTCAAAACTTAAAGCATATACATTATATCATAACACCCTAAGAGATAATGACCAAATAGTTTGATTTCTTGCTTTTTTTTTTTAAACACAACTAAAATCCTAACAGTTTTGTTTTACTTTTAATACCACCAGCACGTTTCTGTTCATTCATTCAAAAAATATTCTGTGGGCATCTAGTACAGACTAACCACAGAAGAGACAAAAGTCCTTCCTTCACGCAGCTTATATTCTGAATACTCGATACCTCAGGGCACGGTAATTTATTAACCATCTTCCCACTATAAAGGTGTTTGGGCAATTCATTGTTTTTTGCTACTAAAAATAGCACTGATAAAGAAAGGTTTAATCCAGAAGATTTTTTACAAATGGAAATTCAGAAGTACAAATATTGGGTCAAAAGGTTCCTACATTTTACTTTTTAAGAAATGTAATACCCTTGTATCTTCAAAATAATTTCCTTAGCAGTCATTAAAAACATTCCTACAAAATGAATGTAAATGTATTATGAGAGGATGCAAAATAAAGTTAAGTAAAAACAGCGCTCTCTCACCAACATCTGGCAAGCAGTTGATTTTTCTTCCAGTCCCGCAGTTTTAATACCAAAACTCTGCTGATCTCCAAGGTTCACAAATTCCCAACCATCATCATCACTCATATTCTCCATGTCTTGGGCTATTAACAGGGAAGAAAACAATGCATATGAAAACTAGCAACAGAAAGAAGTATTGCAACTGATACATCCTTGTGAAGACACCTACTATCTAAAAGGGCTACTTCAGGCTTAATTGAAGCTGTCTTCATTAATGGCCCCATAACCACTGGAAGATATTGCTGAAATTCTTTTCCAAGGATTTTGCACATTCTGGCCCATGCTGAGATCATGTAAGAGATCTAGGAAGAAATTTAAAATTAAAATAGATTTTAAAACAATGGGTAAATACAGTATGATAAAGAACCTATTTTCTTATTTCACAGAAACGACGTTTCATTGATAAGTTAATGGCACGTCAAACAATAAGGGATTATTTTTAAAGGTCACATACTTAAAATATTCAGAATCAATACTGATATCCCTGTGAACTCTACCCTGGGATACGGATGGCAGGTGAGGCAAAAGAGAAAGACTAAGACTTTGACTATTTCTTCTTCTTTTTATTTGGGGGGAGACAGCGATTCAAGCTGCCCCCCCTGGGTAGAGTCCCATGGCATCACAGCTCACAGTAACCTCAAACTCTTGGGCTTAAGCGATTCTCTTGCCTCAGTCTCCCAAGTAGCTGGGACTACAAGTGCCCACCCCAATGCCCAGCTATTTTTTGGTTGCAGTTGTCATTGTTTAGCAGGTCTGGGCTGGGTTCGAACCTGCCACCCTCAGTGTATGTGGCCAGAGCCCCCTTCTGAATGAGCTACGTGGGCTGCCTATTTCTTCTTGTTTTTAAGAAACTTTATATGTGTGTGTGTGTGAGAAACCAAAACCAAACATGTCAACTCCTAGGCACTAATTTTATGAAGGCAGAGACAGATTTTATCTCACTTTGCGTTCCTAATGCCCAGGTATGCCATTTATTAAAACCCAAGAAACAAAATGTTTTGTTTCTAATAAGCTGTTATAATTTTCTGCTTAAGTGGCTGAGTTCATTTAAGAGATTTCTACTACTACCATGTTTACACAGATTTAATCACATGCAAATTACCTACAGAGAACCATTCTTATAACCCAGTGATTTTTACCCTCCCAGTATTTATCTGGCAGTCTACTTATTTATTTATTTTTAAATTTTTTTTAGAGACAGAGTTTCATTTTATTGCCCTCAGTAGAGTGCAGTGGCATCACAGCTCATAGCAACCTCCAACTCCTGGGCTTAGGTGATTCTCTTGCCTCAGCCTCCCAAGTAGCTGGGACTATAGGCGCCTGCTAGAACACCGGCTATTTTTTCCGTTGCATTTTGGCTAGGGCCAGGTTCGAACCTGCCACCATCAGTATATGGGGTGGCGCCTTACTAGCTGAGTCACAGGTACCTCCCTATTTATTGTTAATGTACAGAGACACAGTCTCATCTATTATTAGCATTTTTAAATGTACAAGTGATGTTCCACAGTTATGTACTGGGTGTTTACCATCTATCAGGCATTATACCAAATGGTGATACAAAAGGACAAAGAACAAGTCTTGTCCTTACCACTTTCCCCACAGCTTGTAGTCCTTGCAGCCTCCCCAGTTAGTCTCCAGCCTTTTATCCCTATCCATACAAACATACACATGTATTTGTATACCATTTTGCAAAGAAAGCAAAACAACAATGCAAATGCTTTCTTTGTAGAATGGCATGGTTTCCTACTTAAGCATGGAAACAATTACAGTGACTGTGTAAAGTCAAAATTTAATTAAATGTATTGAGTGCCTTGTTGGGAATATCACTGAGATTATGACAGACATAATGTTACAACAGTGCTGTGAACTGTCCACCATTAGAACTGTGCTGATCAGGAAAGTCTTGCAAAGGCTGAGAATTATGAGCAGGGGTTAGGCATGTATGAGGGGTGGGGTGGAAGGCATTTCCTTCTAAGCTAATAGAATGTTGTCTGCTCATAGGCAGAGAGAGGAGAGCCCAGTGTATCCTGAGATTGCCAGATTTCTTTATTTCTTCTGTGGGAAGGGTGCAGTCCATAAAGGGTGAGACATCCAAATGGACACGTCTAGTTAAGTGGTTGGATAAGTGGACCTTAAATGATGGAGGAAGATCTGGCAGTCACAAGCATACAAAGGAAAGCTGAAGCCAGGGCAGTGAGAAGATAAGAAAGCCTAGGGCACAACCTATGAGCACCACAACTTAAATTAGAGAAAGTGGAAACAGTTTCTAACTTCAAGAAAAAAAATGGCTTGAGAAATAGGTGGAAAACCAGAGAAGAATGTCTCTGACATCAGGGTTTGAAAGCATCTCAAGTGTATTTAACTTTGTGCTGTGACGACTCATAAACGCACCAAGGCAAATGCTTAAGACTGCTTACCTGAGGGTCGTCATCCTCCATATCATTGAAATCTGTCTGCGTCTTTAACAGCAGCTGCATCACATCTGATGCATCTTGCATGAACTAGAAGAAAATATAAAGAAAATACCATCATTACTAGTGTATACTGGACCAGAGAGACACTTATTGATACATAATTTTGTTGTTCATATAATAAATGTTCCCCCCAAATTGGAGGTCATGGGTCATGACTTACCCCACAGATAAAGCAATTAAGTCATTAAATATGAAATGTCTGACTTCAAACCAAAAGTGTAGTTTATTATATTTCAAAGAAGCAGTACAATTAACCAAAGTATGCACCTAAGCTACTGAACAGTTCTGCTGTCTTAAGGATAGCTTATTTATGCCAGCAGGGAAGAAGCCTGGAGAGCGAGTGGTGATGAAATCATGAAAGGCTTTTTCCACAGCTTGTTGAGAACTGAGTATTCTTCCTCACAAGAAGCGGTAGTCAGCTGATGAAAGGTCTGCTCCATCTGGTAGAGTTGCCAAGTCCAGCCTCTGTAGGTTGGGCAGCGTTGTTTGTGCAACACATGGTGAAGCACTGTCTTGCAAGATGACCGCCTATCTCTATTGACCCATCTTGGCTGCTTAATCGCAAGCATCCTCGCCATTTCATCCAATTGGTTGCAGCAGACATCTGCTATAATCAACTGACCAGGTTTCATGAAGCTGTCGCGGTGGATAACACCAGCTCTGGACCACCAAACGGACACTGACACCATGAACTTTTTATGAAGAATATCAGGTTTCGGACTGTGTTTTGGCACTTTATCCAACCATTGTACTGAGTGCTCTAGATTGTCAAAAAGAATCCCTTTATTGGGCTGGGTGTGGTGCCTGACACCTGTAATCCTAGCACTCTGGAAGGCTGAGGTGGGTGGACTGCTTGAGCTCATGGGTTCAAGACCAGCTTGAGGAGAAGTGAGACCCCCGTCTCTAAAAGTAGCTGGGTGTTGTGGAGGGTGCCTGTAGTCCCAGCTACTTGGGAGGTTGAGGCAAGAGGATCACTTAAGCCCAAGAGTTTAAGGTTGCTATGAGCTATGATGCCATAGTACTCTACAACAGCCACAAAGTAAGACTGTCTCAAAAAAAAAAAAAATCCATTTATATCACCACACATAACAGTGGTATAGAGATGGTTCACTTTTATATTGTCACAACAAACATTTTTTTCTTCTGATACTTTTTAATTCACGCAACACCCATTGGTTTCAGGTCATCTACATAGTTCATTTTCAAGATTAAAATCACAAGATGGGACTTTTCAAACCATCACTGTACTGTGTTCATTACCCACGTTCTTCCCAAACACTTCACTGATACTTCAAGCTGTGCCGCACTGGTTCCATGATAGAACCACATTCGAAAATAACATGAATTTTTCACTTATTCATGGTTTCATAAAAAGTGCTCTTAAAAAAAACGTGAAAGATAATCACAAGCCAAAACGTGCACTTGAAAGACTGAGGACGTACATTCACAACAAAAATCTAACAGGAGGTTTCAAAGTGAAATGTCAGAGATAGCAACTGTCAAATGTAGTACTTAAGGAAATGAGACATTTCATTCTTAATGACCCGATATGCTGAAAAATTCTCGTCAACATTGCAAAAGTTAATGCTCCTTCTAAAACAGTATGTTTTTCAAAGCAGGTCAAAGTGAACTGAAGTATAAAAGTATTTCTAATAACATTAGGTGTTGGTCTATGACTTACATATTACAAGTAGTAAAATTTAACTCAAATCCAGAAAGAAAATTTGGGGTCGCCATAGAATTCAGTGTGTAAATTTTACCTTGGATATGATTTTCATTTAACTACAGTTCTGGTAATCTCCATAGCATAATCAGGCAGCATTTTAAAGACAGTTTAAAGGCAGACGTGTGGGACATGAAAATGCTTTATTGGTATAAAACATAACCACTGTTTATACTGTTGGTCATTGTGGTCAGTTTCCCACAGAAAAGTTTATTTTATTATTTGTTTATTATTTTTTTGAGACAGTCTTCTCACTATCACCCTTGGTAGAATGCTGTGGTGTCACAGCTCACAGCAAACTCCAACTCCTGGGCTCAAGCGATTCTCTTGCCTCAGCCTCCCAAGTAGCTGGGACTACAGGTGCCCACCACAAATGCCTCGCTATTTTTTTGTCATTGTTATTGTTACATTTGTCATTTGTTATTGTTGTTGTAGCAGGTCCTAGCCAGGTTCAAACCACCAGCCCTGGTGCATGTGGCTGGCACCCTAACCACTGAGTGGGTGCTAAGCCAGAAAACAGTTTAAAAGTTAATACTGAACCTACTTTTGGAAAGGGCAAGTCTGAGAAGTTCTAGGTTGATAGTTCTGAGGGCCAAAACATCATGCGTCAATGAGAGATAAACTTCTTTTCAATTAACCTGAACGACTTTGAGATAGTGGCTCATAAAACTCCACTCAATGGTACTTGCTAATTAAATTTTTCCTAAAGAGCAATATGTACACAGATCTCCCTCCTACACGCTTGATGCATTTTAGATTAATAGCAAAGGGACTGGCATTGTCCTCAAGCACATGTTTAAAGAGAACCAAACATAAACATGTTGAACTCCATGTGCCTCCTAACAAGACAGACGGTGTGGCAGGGATGGGGCAGGATCAAGAAAATAACCGAGCTACGAAGAAACTAATATGAACAAAGAAGGCAACAATTTATTTATATATCAGAGCAGAAGTAATATGAAGGGAGAGTAAGATGAAGTTAAAAAATATGCATCAGGAAGACTATTCTCAGAAGGGAAAACCCCTTCTAGTTTTGGATACTTCATATTTATCCAAACTTCACCACCACCATAGCTGTACGACATACAGTAAATTTAACATCATACGAATCACTCACCTTTTCCTTCCCCACAGCCAGACCAATGAGGCTGATGCACTCAATAGTTTTTCCTCTCAGAAGTCTGAGTTCCTTTTGAACCGCGTTCTCAACAATGTGCTTCAGTGATGGCATAAACAGATCATAGTAGGGGACAAATTTTTCTTCTGCTGTATCTGCAACTGATGCAATGGATGTCACAACTTGTTCCAAAACTAACTTGGTGCCTTTCTGAATCAGCTAGGAAAAAGAAGATGCACAAATTACTTAAATGAAAAATTAGAATATTTAAATTAAATTTACTATTCCCTGTAAGTTCTTCAAAGCTTTTTTAAAACAGCAAGCTAAGACCACCTTCTTCAGAAGGCAGAAGCAGAGACTGTAGGCTGTGGAAGAAATTTCTATAAAAACTCATGTTGAATTGTTTCTGTGGATTTTCTTGCTTCTGTTAACGTAACACCTATTACTCATTTTTGCTCTATCTCAAAGCACAGCTAGCTCTGGAGTACAAATATGGACTCTTCTTAAAAATTTTTATGTCCATCAAGCTTACTGTCTACCCTTCACACTTACTTTTTCCTTCACTGATTTCCACTACTGTTTTATTTTGTGCCATCCCACTAGGTTGTGGAGAAAATTCCCTTCCTGGCCTCAGCCCACCTCCTAACCAACTCTCCCTGGAAGATCCCTGAAGGGAGCCATGAGGCACCTCCTGCACCTATTTTTCTTGGTGAAACAGATGAATCGTCCTTTTCTCTGCGCCAAAGATCTACAGTGTTCTCTGACCCAGCTAATAACAAATGCTTACTAAGAATCTGCCACAGGGCCCACACTGCCACCTAGCACTACTTGTAATAATTCCTTACTGATCCCAACGAAGACCCAACACAGTAACTACTGCAGATTTTCTGGATTCCTGTCATCAACGGCAACCACCCTCTCAGCAGAGCTCTTCACCTTACACACTCTACCACGCCCTGAAGACTTGTCTACCCTGCAGGGCAGGACAAGCTATACAGCCTTCCCAGGTATCTCGACATCTGCCCTGGGCTGCATGTCTTGACCATGCTGCTGCCCTCACACTATTGCTTGTGAATATTCTCCTCCTCCCACCCCATCTCAGCAATTCCTTTCTTTCATCTTTAAAAAACCCACATTGCCCCTATGGACAGGGGACAGAAACCCTTACATCATCACAGCCTCTAGTAAAGTCACACTGGATCCCTCTGTTATTCCTGATTACCAACTTACCCGCCTTCAACTTGGGTCTACCTCTGCCTGCCTTCAGATAGACAGATGCTTCCTTTATCTGTCACCTGACACTGATGCCTATGTTTGAAAAGTCCTCTTTCTTTGGCTTCTGAGACACTGTATTTCTTATTTATCTCCTTGTTCTCTGACAAATCAGCAGGACTATGCAACCTGTGCTTTGGGAACTGTTCTGCTGCTGGTCTATAATTAAGTATAGGAACTGAGTATGCTAAAAATTTTAACTGTTTTGTAACTGGTCCATAATTAAACATAGGAATTTAGTATGCCAGAAACTTTTATAGCAATCGGACTGTGGATTTATGGCTGCTGAATCCAATTGGATTTTACAGTAGTAATCCATTTTCATTGCATTTGACAAGAAACTGGGTCTCATCTTTGCTTTTCTTCCCACCAGATCTCTCTCAAACACACTGCTGTATTAATCATTCAATTGTTTTCAGGTTGCATGCCTTACTTAAGCTATAACTAAAATCATTTAGTACTTGACTAGCCAGCCCTTATTTTAAAAAATTCAACACATTTAAAGCAAAAAGATAATGCTTTCTACGTCTTCTCTATTTCTTTTGCCCTGGTTGGAAGATGGTCAACATTTTTTACTTGATTTTTTCCATAGTCTTAAATTTAAACTGACAGAAACAAATTTTCAATGTTTTTTATAAAATGTCTTTTAGAATCACTTGTTCCCCCTAATTCCCACTATCCAAGCTCCCTAGCCAATGAAAGTATGATGGCCTTGCCTCAAATCTTCTCCCTGTTTATTTATAGCTCACAATGTTCTCATACTAATTTTTTATAATCATATTTTCATTATTTCCTGCATCACTTCACAACATAGAATGGTTCTTCCAAATTTATAAAAACTCCCTGCCTTGGCCAAGCAGTAGCTCCTACCTGTAATCCTAGCACTCTGAGAGGCCAAGGCAGGTAGATTACTTGAGCTCAGGAGTTGGAGACCAGCCTGAGGAAGAATGAGACCCCATCTCTACTAAAAATGAAAAACAGAGGCAAGGATTGCTTGAGCCCAAGAGTTTGAGGTTGCTGTGAGCTGTGATGTCATTGCACTCTATCCAGGGTAACAAAATAAAACTCTGTCTCAAGAAGAAAAAAACTAAACAAACTCCCTGCCTTGTTTTCAAAACTTTAAGCTGTATTCTTCACAATTCCAATCATTGGCCCATGCTCTGGTCAAGCCTGAATTAGTCTACCCATTATTCCAGTTGGAAAAATCCCTTCTATCTTTATCTGTCTATTCTTTAAGATCATGCTGAAAGCCCCTCTTTCTCTGGTTCTTACCCATCAAATCAACCCAAATTAGTCTATACTTAGGGAGCTGAAAAATCTCAAAACTTACCTCTTGAAGCTTCAGTACCATAATGGAATGCAGATGTTTCACCAGATTATCTAAATATGGAATAAGCAGTGACTTGGGACAGTCCTCTGTAAAGTTAATGAGAGCAGCAGCTGCATGGGCCTGTACCCGTTGATTGCCTTGGTCTTCCATGGTCTGTAGCAGAGCCGCAATCACCTATGAAATAAAACCGAATAAACATACACATAGAAAAGTTCATCCTTCCTAAAGTCTGATTTGAGTGTTTGAGGACTTATCACTTACCTTCTCATGAAATTTCTTTTGGAAACCTGGTGCAAAATCTGTAGCCATCTGTCCCACGGCATTACAGGCTGCATACCTTACTCTTGGATGCTGGAATATATTCCCTTATGTTAGTAAAGGCAACAGGTCCCCATGTGAAAGTATGGTAACAATTATTTATCAAATACAATAGAACCTCTATAAATTGACCACTCAAGGGACTGTAACAAACTGGTCAACATATGGACGTGGTCACCATAAGGAACTAGGCCCACGATACTGATACGTATATGTGGTACATGTCTGGTCTACGAAAATTAAGTCAACTACAGAGGTTCTTCTGTGTTCACTGGTACTTACAGGATCCTGAAGGAAAAGCAAAACAAAATTGACTATCTCATTCAGAATTCCTTCCATTTGCTGGTGGCACCCTTCACCAATGGCAGATAAGGCCATCAATCCTGCGTGCCGATATTTCCAGTCAGCTACAAAAAAAAGAATTACACACAAGCGAGTTAACAACGAGACTATCATTTTGGTGGTTAAATGTAAAAGAGTTCTTATTTGAAAGAATAACAGAATCTTTTTTAAAGGGTTGTTTTAGGTATATATAAAAGATGAAAACTTTTAATATATTATGTAAAAAATGGCCAAAGTGCCTGATTAGACTATTACAAAGTGGTTTTGTCACTCAGCATTTCTATGCCACAGGTCAAATGACAATACAAAAGCAAAGAGCTTATAAGTATTTTTATTAACTACTCAAAAGAGTTTCTCCCTATAAGATTTACTATAAACAATAAATATCTGGATTTTGTGTCACACAGTTTATTAAATATAGATTTACTAACTACAATGATCACGTATCTTTAAAAAAAGCAAAAAAGCCATGGAGAAACAATACTACTTTCAAAGAGATTTTATTTAATGTGGTAAATGAAAGTGGATGAACCTTACTTGTATTCTATTAGTAATTGCTATTTGTTACATCTGTTGTTGAGCCCCCAAACTAAAACTTTTAGGAATTGCTACTTGTTTTTTGGTTAACAAAATAATAGCTAAGCAATGTTTATATAATTGGACTTCATATTCTATTCTAACATATAATGACTAACATTTCTTTTCTTTTTTTTTTCATTATTTTTTTAAAGACAAGGACTTGCTCTATTGCCCAGGCTGGAATGCAGTGGCCAGATCATAGTTCCCTGCAAGTTCATGCTACTGGGCTCAGTTGATCCTCCTGCCTTGGCCTTCCAAAGTGCTAAGATCAAAGCATGAATCATTGCACCCAGCCCCTATCATTTCTTTCCTTTTTTTTTTTTTGAGATAGAGTCTCACTTTCTTGCCCTCCATAGAGTGCTGTGGTGGCAAAGCTCACTAACAACCTCAAACTCTTGAGCTTAAATAATCCTCTTGCCTCAGCCTCCCAAATAGCTGGGACTACAGGTGCCCGCCACAACACCCAGCTATTTTTAGAGACAGGTGTCTCACTCTTGCTCAGGTTGGTCTCGAACTTGTGAGCTCAAGCAATTCACCTGCCTCAGCATCCCAGAGTGCTGGGATTATAGGTGGAAGCCACAGTGCCCGGCCTATCATTTTTATATATTTCTATTTACTATGTTATATAATCGTAGGACAGGATGCTTCAAATTCTTCATGAAACAAAGCAAGATGTGCATAAACATACAAGCTAAGGTCTAATATTCAATGGTTTTCCAAGCAGTGGTTCTGACAGTGGGCCCTGAGAACCCTGAGATTCTCTGAGGTTTTTTTAGGTGGTCTACAAGTCAAAACTATTTTGTAATAATATTCTTTCACTTTCATTTTGAGGGATAATGAAACGCTCAAGGGATTACAACACATGAAATTTCAAGAGACTGACTGCAGAAACAGATATAAGAATTCAGTTATTTAAGATATTTTCAAATGTCTACATAAACACAAAACATTTGGCTTGGTGCCTGTGGCTCAAGTGGCTAAGGCGCCAGCCACGTACACCTAAGGTGGTGGGTTTGAATCCAGCCTGGGCCCGCCAAACAACAATGACAGCTGCAACCAAAAAAACAGCCAGGCATTGTGGTGGGTGCCTATAGTCCCAGCTACTTGGGAGGCTGAGGCAAGAGACTCGCTTGAGCCCGGGAGTTGAGGTTGCTGTGAGCTGTGATGCCATGGCACTCTACCCAGGGTGACAGCTTGAGGCTCTGTCTCAAAAACAAAAACAAAAACAAAAACAAAAAAACCCCCCACAAAACGTTCATTTTATTAACTTTTTTTTGTTTTAGAAAATGGTTATCCTTCATAAAAATTAGTTCTAATGTAATATAATGGATTTATCACTGCTATTTTTAAATGAATAGTTTAAATTTGCCTTAATTTCTAATAAAGTAAACACTGATAGAACCATCCACCGAACAAAAGCTCTCTGGGATCTTCAGTAATTTTTATAAGAGTCCCGAGACCAGGAACTTTGAGAACTGTTGGTATAAGGGATATTTAAGCTATATAAGAATCCTAAATTGTATGAGAAAATCCAAATTTTTAACTTTGGGGAGCCCAACAGGTAAACTAGTTCTCGAATAAAGAATTTCTGAAAAATTCCTAATGTTACAGTTAAGTATTAAAACTTTATTATTTATGATGACATATTATATTTTTAATTTATTTCATTACCCAAAATGTAAAGCCAAAATTTCTGAACTGAGGAATTATCCTAGGAGTCAAATACATCAATATCTGAATCTAATCTCTGTGTATCAGGCTTAAAGAAGAAATGCAATATATGCATACTGATATAAAAGATGTCCACATTTGGTTCAGAGAGAGAAAAAAAGAGATGCCTCATATATTCCCAACATGCAGATTTCCTAAAATATATTCAGCAGATTGTGATGGTAAGGCTAGGGGAATCTGGAAATGGCTCTCCTTTGAATTATAACATCTAAAAAAAAATTCCTGTTTGTTACTTAAAGCAAAAACAATACAACTATTGGCTTGGCCCCTGTAGCTCAGCAACGAGGGCGCCAGCCACATACACCAGGGCTGGTGGGTTGGAAGCCAGTCCAGGCCTGCCAAACAACAATGACAACAACCACCAAAAAACAGCCAGGCACTGTGGCAGGTGCCTGTAGTCCCAGCTATCTGGGAGACTGAGGCAAGAGAATCGCTTAAGCCCAAGAGTTTGAGGTTGCTGAGAGCTGTGATGCCATGGCACTCTACCAAGGGTGACATAGTTGAGACTCTGTCTCCAGGGGAAAATAACAACAACAACCCCCCCCCCAAACAATACAACTATTTTTTTTTTAAATAAAAACATACATTTATTGCTCACAGTTCTGGAGGCTGGGAAGTCTAAGATCAAGGCAGAGTCAGTGTCTGGTGAGGGCCTGCTTTTTGGCCCTTATAGATGTTATCTTTTCACTGTATCCTCCACATGGTGGAGAGGACTACAACTATTTTTAAAAATAAGAGTGGGGGCAGATGCTAAGTTTCTTAGCATAAATAAACATTCGGTGGGGTAAAAACTACACTGTTTTAGGCAAAAAGATATTCAAATTATTCTCCCAATGGAATTACTCTGTATTTTTAAACTAAGAAACAGGTATCATTTCACACTATTATACTATTTTTCACCTTTGGTCCAGTGTGGAGGCTCTGATGATAAAAAAAAAAAAAAGAAAAAATATACATCTTGGGATCCTACCTAAAATCCAGGCATAGGGCAAATATCATTTTCCTACTTTGCATTTAAGAAAACTAAGGTATAAAAGTTTTTCTGTAAATCATACATTTGGCAATAAACAAGTATTTATGAAGAGTTCGCTGCCATGTCTGAAAAGCCTTCCACATCCCCCTAGTGAGTTGGAATAGACACGTTCTTTACACAGCATAACCACATTCACAACAAATCTACGTGAAGAGCAGAATGAACAATGGAGAAATACTTGATAGCTGGTTGACCTTGTACAATCTTTTAATGTCTCTAGGCTTTACTTCCTTAGCCTAAAAAGTAAAAAACCTAGATACATTCTTTCTAGCAGCTCGTATAGGTCAAGCAATCTGTGATGCAGTTTCTATCCCTTTGGAAAAAGAACCTCAACAAATCTTGGCAGAAAAAAGAAAAACTATTCAAGGCTCAAAATATAAAATCACATCATGAAACAAGGATAATGGTAAGCACTCTCAACAGTTCACTTTTATTTAGACCTGGCATTGTGATAGTGTTTTACTACTTTAAGATCCTGTACCAGTAGCATGACCCTCATGTCATCTACCTAATAGATGTAAATATCATGTAAGATAAGCCAGAATTTCTGTAGAAAAGTATTTTTCTTTCTTTCTTTTTTTTTTTTGAGACAAAGTCTTACTTTGTCACCTTTGGTAGAGTGCTGTGGTGCCATAGCTTATATCAACCTCCAACTCAAGTGATCCTCTTGCCTCAGCCTCCCAAGTAGCTGAGACTACAGATGCCTGCCACAACACTGGACTATTTTTTTAAAGACAGGGTCTTGCTCTGGCTCAGGCTGGTCTTGAACTGCTGAACTCAGGCAATCTACCCGCTTCAGCCTCCCAGAATGCTAGCACTGCAGGTGTAAGCCACCACATCCAGCAAAAGTGTTGTCAGTAATACTTGTAATCAACAAAAACTATTAGCATTTAATGGAAATTATAGAATGCTAGGTAACGATTAAAAAAATGAACTAGGCTGCTGTTAAGTTCGATACGATAACCTACTGAGGAAAACCTCAGAGCAAATATGTTATGTCTGTATATTCGTATTAAAAAAATCCCCTGCATACACGCATAAATGAGGTCAGAGAAAAGCCTCAGGACTGTAATGGTTAACTGTGACTATGAATTACAGGATTTATAATTTATATACTTGTATGTTTAATTTTTTAAAAACATGAATGTTAATTTTATAATTTTAAAAGATGAACTAAAATAAAAAATACACGTAACAAACTTTGGTCTTGATATAAATTATAGGCACAAAGGCTAATGACTGACTAAACTGTGAGTTAAAATATCTATAGAAACGAAGCAGCAGCTTCTCTGCTGATAATACCAGACAGAATTTCTTCTTTCTCATCCAAGATGCTGGATGAAGAAAGACTCTGAGAATAAAACATGCTAATATCTCAAAAACATTCAAATAATGTCATATTAAAATTCAAATCTAAATGTCTCTGGATAGGAAATAAATCCATGAATTTTCTTTAGAATTTATAACTTTTTCCTGTACAAGTGCATGGATGGAGAATTAAATAATGACAGGGTGTCCCAAAAGTCACCATGCATAGGAAAACCTAGATATTCTAGAACACGTTCACCATTAAGTGGCAGAGAAGACTTTGTGTATGTGTAAAAAGAAGTGGCCAGCACACAGAGAATATTTTGTAAATAAAGGTATATTTAGCTACAATTTCCCATTTTCCCTATGTATGGTGACTTTAGGATACCCTGTATTATCAGTAATGAGAAAAACCTTCTTTAGCATAAAACTGAATGATACCTGAGGATCACCTGAGGCCAGGAGTTCAAGGCCAGACTGTGCAACATAGTTTAAGATCTTATTCTTAAAAAAAATAAGAAAAAAAAATGTGTTGTGCATGGCAGTACATGCCTATAGTCCCAGCTACTTGTGAGGCTGAGGTCAAATGATTAAGCCCAAGAGTTCAAGGATATAGTGACCTGTATTCATGCCACTGAACTCTAGCCTGGGTGACACAGCTAGACCAAGTCTCTAGAAATAGAAGAAAAAAAAGACTGAATGGCTCTAAAGAGAGTTAAGTAGAATTTTATCAGCAGAATATTAAGAATTAGGTTAAATAAAGACTATAAAAAGCAAAAATTAATTTTTTAAATATATGAAGTTGAAGATTCAGGAAGCATGTTCCACTAATCTAGCATTTGAAGAACATGTAACTTACGATTTTGAAGCATTTGCATAATGTGTTCCTTTATCATCGGCAGAACGAGTTTCCCACCAAGTCCACAAGCCATTCGGTCTAAAGCACTCTCACCAGCAACTGCATTGCTAGACATATAAAATGATGTATTCAATAGATTCCCAAAACACAAGAAATAGTACACTGCACAGACATACTTCCAAACATCTTATGTAATTAGAACTGAGAATTCAAGCAGTCTTTAGATGTTAAAAACCCCACATTTTAAAGAAAGAATAAATAAAGTTTATTATGGGCTGGGCACAGTGGCTCACACCTATAATTTTAGCACCCTAGGAGGCTGAGGTGGGTTTGAGACCAGCATGAGCCAGACCCCATCTCTAAAATAGCCAGGCATTGTGGTAGGTGGCTGCCTGTTCAGCCTTTTCATTAGTAATATGGTGAAGACGCCATCTGTTTATCAAATCTTCAAGAGAAATAAAGCCTAGGAGAAAAGTAAATATGAAGGATGACAAAAATCAAAGCCAAAAAATACTTGACAAGCTGAAATGGAATAAAAGGTCAACTCAGTCTCAGCTTGTCAAAGTATTTTTTGGCTTTGATTTTGTCATCCTTCAAAAAAGAGAATCACATGAGCTCAAGAGTTTGAGGTTGCTAGGAGCTGTGATGCTATGGCACTCTACCAAGGTGACAAAGTGAGACTCCGTCTCCAAAAAGAAAAAGAAAGTTTATTATGATCCACTATAGTTTTAAAACTCTTGTGTTTGATTTTTATTTTTCAAGACTCCTACCACCTCACTGGCTAAAGACTATTCTCAGAAATAGCTTATGGCTTTTAAGACTCAAGAGATGAAAGCAGAATATCCCATACACTTATCTCATCTTCTAGAAATACATCCTTCAAAATTATCAATGAACAGAACACACAAAACTGAAAAGCATGCTGAAAATATGTATAATTCCCCTCTACTGTTGTGTTTATACATCCAGTTTAAAAGGGTGTGAGCTGCACTGCGAAAAACTGCACAGGCGAAAACTCAATGTTAGCATTTTCACTGAAAACTGAACAGATTTGAACATAAAAGCATTTGTACACTTATTCTGCCTTGAAACTGCAAGATTAGTAATGCCATGTGCATGATCTTTAACCGCTCTGAGGATAACACTATAAAGAAGCAGTTAGAAATGATCCAAAATACGTTTATGCCCTGTTTAAGAATAGATAAGAAAAAAGTTCCTAACACCGTATAAATTTAAGTTTTGTTTACAGGGCAAGTTAAAGGACAGGTAGCAGCATGTTACAGTAACTGAGCCAGAGAAAGGAAATCCAATCTCCCCTATTTTTCTCCTTAGCCCTATCAGGTGATTTCCAGTAAAGGATTACTTTTACACACTGCAAAACAAAAGTGAAGCCAATAATCAGTCAGTTTTAATAACAGGATTAAGCCTCAAAAATGTACCACATAGTCTATAAGCCAAATGTCTTCAATTCTTATTTTTGTTAACCTAGTAGTTTATATTGACTACCAGTCTTTCAGAGGAATAGTTTCAATCTTTTTAAGAATGGGTGGTGGGGATGGCGCCTATGGCGCGAAGGAGTAGGGCACCAGCCCCATACGCCGGAGGTGGCGGGTTCAATTAACCGGGCATTATGGCAGGTGCCTGTAGTCCCAGCTGCTTGGGAGGCTGAGGCAGGAGAATTGCTTGAGCCCAGGAGTTGGAGGTTGCTGTGAGCTGTAACACCACGACACTCTACCAGGGGCAAGTGAGACTTCCTCAAAAAAAGAAAAAAAAAAAAAAGGATGGTGATAGTATGATACGCTGGGAAGAATAAAGAAACGGTATTAAGCCCGAGTCCACTAACTGGCTAACTAATCTCAGATAAATGACTCAATCTTCACTCTCCATTTCTGCATCCATAGTGTAATATACCCTTGGGACTATGGAAAAAGACAAAACAACAGAGCTCTGAAGTGCTGTTTCATACACATATACGGGGCAATTGCTAGCGCTGCATAGCTAGTTGAGTTTGGTTGACTTTTCCTAAGAAAATGGGGACCTCCTAGGCCAAAATAAGCACAATAGTAATTCCAGTAATACTGTCACCCAGCATAAAAATCCTGTCACCACTACATTCTACCCTAAAGTTAAACTGCTTCATATCGGCAAAACACAGTGCTCTGCAGGAAATTTTGTAGAGACAACTATTCTAAGTAAGGTCTACACATATAAAAGTACTTGTTACAATAAATCTGCTTTATACATATTATAAAAGATACTTTAACTAACTTCCCTTGTTTGTTGTTACAGATCTTTCCTTTCCTGATTACAAAATAGTTTTATGGATTATCTATAAGCAAAGTATGCTTTATGAACTTATTAAACACACAAATTTTAATACAAATTATACATGAAAAAGAAACTACTGCTTATAAAATGTGCTGAAGGAATGCATCCGTCAGAGGCAGTGTCCCATATCCCAAAGTTACAAGCTTCCTTTTGGGTTAGAGTCCAATGGTGGAGAGACAGGCCTTGTAGCCCTCTGGGTCTCAACTGTCATCTGGATAATCTGTGTGATTACCTGTCAAAATCGTCATCTTCCAATTCATCAGCATTTGCCCAGTCCTCATCCTCTTCCAGATCAACCATCATTGCTAACATCTGAGGAACTAAAAATAAATAATTATTTCATACTTGAAGACTGGCTTTATTTCATCTTTATCACTGTGTATAAATAAGAATTTTAAGAAAATGAGACAAAATAATTATTTAAATAATTATTCGCCTGTGCTCCCCCACTCCCTGCAAAATCTGGTTTGTTAATTTTTTTCACCTTTTGCCATGTTTGCTTTGTATCTTGCTTTCCTTAAAAGTTAACATTAAGTCAAACCTCACTGTGAACTTCCCAAATGCTACTGTGTCCTTTCCCTCTCACTTCTAGAACCATCACAAAATTAATATTTACCATTTCCAAATCCATTGTTTTTAGACCTGAACTACAGATTTCTATACACGAAATTATAGCAGCATTTCAAGATCTTATTTGTATAATACATTTACATACCTTTGGCAGTTTGTTTTCTTGACACATTAGGATTCCATTTTAATTACTTCATAGCTTTCTATTATAAAAAACATACCACACTTTGCCCTACTGATTCACATTTTGGTTGTTTCCAATTTTTTCCTCTTAAAAATCTGCTTGATGACCTTATTGCACCTCTCCTTTTTGAGTCTGGGCCTGACACTGCTACAAGCATCTTCCACATTACTAAAAATCATCAAATGGCTCTGCACAAACTTATTCCTCTGAGCAAAGTTTAAGTAGAGGCCTGTCTAATTTCAAAATAATGCGTGAAGTACCTCAGAGCTGGAATAAGAGTCCTCTTAGCCCCAATTTTTTATCAGCACTTGACGCTAACTTTCTAATAACGTGTACCCCACAATTACACTTGTTTTTACTGAGGCTCAGCAGGGTTCGTTAGTGATTTCAGATTTCTCTTTTATGAATCTCCTATTCTTAATCTTTATCTATTCTCTAGATAATAAAACTTTGCTGTGTGCACTATAATCACTTTCTCCCAGTTTGTGGCTTTTCCTTTCAGTTACTATGTTTTTGGTTGGTCAAAAAAGTATTAGCACGTGCAAATTTAATAACGTTTACAACCATTCTGAGACTTTAAAAAATTCTTATCTATTATTAAGCTTTACATGTCAACTATATCTGTTAAAATTCAGGTCTTTGCTCAACTCCGAATTGGTGTTTATAATCTAAAACACCAATAAAAGAAATAGTATGAAACCCTAGTCCATAATTGGAGATATTTTTTCCTATGGAAACAACCAGTCATTCCAACAACCTTTGATGAATCATCTTTTTTTTTTTTTGAGACAGAGCCTCAGCTGAACCCCTGGGTAGTGTGCTGTGAC
Source organism: Galagoides demidoff (assembly GCA_963574575.1). Taxonomy (NCBI): domain Eukaryota; kingdom Metazoa; phylum Chordata; class Mammalia; order Primates; family Galagidae; genus Galagoides; species Galagoides demidoff. The sequence goes on along the minus strand of CAUYQV010158211.1, from coordinate 9,604 downwards.
ATCACAGCTCACAGCAACCTCCAACTCCTGGGCTCCAGCGAGTCTCCTGCCTCAGCCTTCTGAGTAGCTGGGACCACAGGCGCCCGCCACAGCACCCGGCTAGTTTTTAGTGGCAGTGATCAATTATTGTTTGGCAGGCCCGAGCTGGATTGGAACCCTTCACCTTAGGTGTATGTGGCTGGCGCCTTAGCCATTTGAGCCACAGGCTCTGAGCCTGATGAATCATCTTTTAAAGTCAGCTTTTTCCCCATGTGCCCCATCTGCTCTTAGACTCGCCCTTTTGTTCCATCTGATCCATTGTGTGTATGTGAATCTCAATACATTCTGAATCTGCATAGCTAATAGGGCAAGATCTCAACTTTGTTCCTCAAGATTATCTTGGCTACTCCTGACCCTGTGTTCTTCCACAAGAATTTCAGGATCAATTCTCTTATGACCAACCCTATTGGGCTTTTGACTAAATGATACTGAATTTACAGATTAATCTGAGAAATGATATTTAGTTCTATTAGGTTTTCAACATGCTATTCCATTTTCTCCTTAAAGGTTTTCTTTTTTTAAAAACAGTCTCACACTATTGCCCTAGGTATAGTGCCATGGTGTCATAGCTCACAATCACCTCAACTGTTGGGCTCAAGTGATCCTCTTGCTTCAGCCTCCTGAGTAGGTGGGACTACAGGCATCTGCCCCAAAGCCTTTTTTTTTTTTTTAAAGTAGAGATGGGGTCTTGCATCAGCCTCCCAGAGTGCTAGGACTAAAGGTGTGAGCCACCATGCCCAGCCCTCCTTAAAGGTCTTAATATGTCTTTTAATTTGTTCCCAGATACTGTAAATCATGCCTACTATTTATTACCAGATGGTTTTCCTTTCTAGTGAATTTTCTAAGTGATAATTATGTATACAGCAGCACTATTATTTTTTATGGTCTCAAATCTATGATAACCTTACTAAATCCTTTGACCAGTTTTAACACCTATGGATTCTTCAACAATTTTTACAGACAATAATCACATAGCTTACAAATAAGCAGTATTTTTTATTGTTGTTGTTTATAATTCTTATCCTTTTATCTCCTAATACATTGTCTGGGACTGTCAATAGAATAATGGCAGAGATACTTTTCTTACTCCTGACATTAATGCAAAGCTCCAAAATCCCAAATACCACCTAGGTATGAGATAAATAAAAGGTAGGTGGCTACTACAAAATAAATCCAGCCATGTATTTACTTTCCAAATTAAGTGTTCAAATACTTTAGTGCAGGGGTCCTCAAACTTTTTAAACAGGGGGCCAGTTCACTGTCCCTCAGATCTGCAGGCCCTGGGACGAGTCGGCTGCTAAGCACGAAAGGCAGCAGCAGCAAAAACACCCGGCGGACCTGATAAATGTCCTAGGCAGGCCGCATGTGGCCTGTGGGCTGCAGTTTGAGGACGCCTGCTTTAGCTCATGAAGAAATGGGTAGGCCAAAAAAGGATCATGTTAGTTCCCAAGACCTTATGCCAGCACAATGAAACTTTATACTTTTTACAGCACAATACTAGTCACGGTTCTCTTGCAAAGAAGGTCTATAAAACCAAGCAACAGTATATAGTCAGAGAGCCCTGACCAGAGGGTTAGATCTGTGTTCTACTCCTATCCTCTTGGTTAAGTACTATGGTTATGTTATTTTGGTTTTCAGTTTACTACTAGATGTCTGTCTGTCCCCTCTGAATTATTTTTAACTGTGCTCAGTATTTAACATAAAAGTGATTAATAGTCTGTCGTGGTCCACTACAGAAATTTCATTTATAATACCAGGTTTTAGGGTATCTACCAAGTCACAAAAGCATAGTCACAATGGTATGTCCAAGCATGTATGTATGGAGATGGATTTAACTACATTCACCTAATTCTGAAAGGACATTCATTATATTCTCAACATATTTAAGAAATGACCCAATCCTCAGCAAATTTATCCAATAATTTGGATATGTCATACTACTCATACACTACTTGAAGACCTCTGACTTACTAGTCTGTGCAACAATATTGGTATGTTTTCTTAACATAGCAGCTGCAGTCTCAGAGAGGGTCACAATCACTTCAAGGGCAAGCTGGCGCTGCATATTGTTGAGGCTAGTGTCTCCACACAACTGCAAGAAAACATATTCATATACACTTACTAGTTAGATTAATTAGTCCCTAAAAATAACAAAGAGAATATTGACTGACATTATCTAATCCACCTTTAGACTGAGCTGTAGAGTTGCTTCCAAATGAGGACGCAAATACTTTGGAACAGTATCGGCAATCTCAACAAGGGATTTTAAGACCGAATCATCATTCTGGTAGCAGGAGTCATTTACAGCCTAGAAAAGATGAAACAGGAAAAAAAAAAAGTCTGTGTTCAAGACTCACTTTACAATGCCTTATTAGCCATAACATTCCTAAGTGGAATAGAGAAATATTACTATTTTTCACTAAATAATTTAGCAATCTACATGATCACAAATGTTCTAATAAGAGGCATGCATACATCTTCCTTTTGATGGATAGTAACTAGAAACACACAAAACAGATTAAAATTAAAGCCAGTGAACTAAAATAACCACTGTAACAAAACAAGGCTGCAAAGGAATTATTTTTTCTCTATCTGTGCCCTGGTCTTTTTCACATTATTTGGTGAATACTAGATCCTATGATACATGGGAGGTGTACAGTACTACCCATTTTATTTCTCCTTGATGTTAAGTGGTATTGCATTCTGTAGCTACCATTGTCTAATTTAGAATAACAACTAGAAGTTCTAGTGACAACTTACTCTAAATTCAGAGGAAGAAAAATCTGAGATTAGTTGCAATAGTAACCCATGATTTAAAATATTTAATTACTGAAGCAAAACAGCATATTAAAAGCAATGTTTTGTCATCAACCCAAACTATCTTTTTATAATGACACACTCAGTGTGGTATGGGGGATCTCCCTACACTGTATCTTTTTCATGTGATAACATGAGGAGGAAAGTTTCACTAAATGCTGTATCTAGTATGTGGAAACCTTTAAAGATACTTCCCAACTGTCACAACATTAAGGTCAATGATACAGTTTGGATATTTGTTCCTTCCAAATCTTACGTTAAAATCTGATCCCCAGTGTTGGAAATGGGGCCTGGTGAAAGGTATTTGGTTCTGGGGGTGGATCCCTCATGAATAACTCGGTGCTATCCTAGTAGTAATGAGTGAGTTCTTACTCTATTTCTCCCATGAGAACAACTTGTTAAAAAGAAGCTGGCACCTCCTTCCTCTCTTAATTTCCTTCCTCTTATCATGTGATGCCTCCTTCCCTTTGCCTTCTGCCATGAGTGGAAGCTTCCTGAATTCAGCCTGACCCAAAAGCAGATACCGGCATCATGCTTCCTGTAAAACCTGCAGAATCATGAGCTGAATAAACCACTTTTCTTTATAAATTATTCAGCCTTAAGTATTCCTCTACAGCAGCACAAACACACACCTACAGAACTTGTATGATCTTCTCATGGTGTATTTACATGATCACAAATGCCAGCCATTTATAAAAATGAAGACGTCTTTATAATGACCAGAATCTAAGTCACAAATTATTTCTTTCCTGGTTTTGCCAACTCCCATTGTAATTACTATTACAGCAAGAACAAATACATCAGGTTGAAAATTCCAAACAAAATATGAAATGCTCCAAAATCTGTGCTAAATTTCTTGAGCACAGAAAAGATGTACAAAGAAAACACTCATTGGAGCATTTTGGATTTTCCAATTTGGGATGGTCAACAAATACAATGTAAACACAGTATACCAAAACGTAAAGAAATCCAAACACTTCTGAGCATTTCACTAAAGAATACTCAACCTGTACTTTGTTTTGTCCACGTCAGGAAATCTTACCACCAAAAGTAATGCTGACTGTGACGCCTGACCTGCCAATGATACCTCTGTAGCAGTCTAGTTTTAGCTGTATTACATTTACACAGATCACTTAGGAATCACCTAGACAACTATGTCTTTTAGTGTAGTCATGTTTGAGCATTTATGGATGAAAAAGCCTGCCATTTTGTTATATACTACTTTCTTTTATTTCTTCTTTGTATTTAGTTAGGGCTATACATTATTTTTAAAAATTGTACACGTACCTAAGTTATATAACTATGCATTTTATTTTAGGATAGTACATAGAAAGCTAAAAAATATCATTAAAAGGGGGTCCAATATTATTTTGTTCTCTGATTAAAGCAAACAGTACCCTTAAAACATTAATTCATCCTTAGGAATTAATCATAAAGCACTTACTTTAGAACTTTACAGTTTAAATTGTGATTCTACCACATAACAACACTAAGGGATTGGGTACATATTTTATCCTCTCTTTGTTAGTTTCTCCGTATGTAAAACAGGCATTAACTCTCATAGATTATTTGGCTGATTAAATGGAAATAACCTATGTGACTTTATATTCAATGACAAGTATATAACTGCTTGTATCATTTGCATTATAGAAAAACTGTACAGGGTGGCACCTATGGCTCAAAGGAGTGGGGCGCTGGCCCCATGTACTGGAGGTGGTGGGTTCAAACCCGGCCCCAGCCAAAAACTGCAAAAAAAAGAAAAACTGCATAAACCTAACTATTTCAAGGCACTAAAAAAGTCTCTCAAAGGTAGTAAAAGCTCAATGGAGACAGAAATTTGCCTGTTTTATTTACTGCTGTACCTCTAGGGCCAGAATGGACAACAAATATTTACCGAATAAATGAATACACTGTAGAACCCTGATGAGAATTTAAGCTAACGAAACCAAAACAAGATGGAATTACAACTTATTTGATACCATTTTTGTACCTGTAAGAATCCGGGTAGCAAGTCTGCAAAATGTTTGAACAGAGCAACATTATGCTCATTTGCAAGTATAAATGCAGCTGTAGCTCTAGCAGATAATGTCCTGATCTAAAATGAAGAGAAACAATAATGTCAAACATGAGAAATTTTTGAGGAACATACAAGATAAATTTTTATTTATTTTTGAGACAGAGTCTCACTTTTTTGCCTGGCTATAAAGCTCACAGCAATGTCAGACTCCTGGGCTCAAGAGATCCTTCTGCCTCAGCCTCCCCAGTAGTTGGGACTACAGGTGCCTGCAATAATGCCTGTTTTTAGAGACAGGTTCTCCCTATGGCTCAGGAGGATCTGAAACTCCTGAACTCAAGCAATCCACCCACCTTGGCCTCCCAGAGTGCTAGGACTATAGGTATGAGTCACTGCACATGTCAAGATGAAAAAAAAATTTTTGAGACAGAGTCTCACTCTGTGCCCCTCAATACTGTGGCGTCACAGCTCACAGCAACCTCAAACTCTTGGGCTTAAGCGATACTCTTGCCTCAGCTCCCAAGTAGCTGGGACTACAGGAACCCATCACAATGCCTGCCTATTTTCTGGTTGCAGTTGTCTTTGTTGCTTTAGCTGCCCTGGGGCAGGTTCAAACCTGCCACCATAACTACTGTGCTATGGGTGCCAAGTCCAGGATGAAATTTTTATTAGTCAAACTTTATATTTTAAAGTATTAGAGTAAAATCAATCTTCTAATACAATTATTTCCTTCACAAGTTAAATCAGGTATTAATATTTATGAAATTGAAATTATTTACCGATGGGTGTTCCTGATCTTGCATACACTGAACTAACATCCGTTTGATGACATCTAAATAGTGCTGCTGTTGGTTCCCAAAAATTCCAGGAAAGTTCCTAAAAAAATAATCCAAAGTGCTCTTTAAAAGCTACATTACATCTTAGTTAAGTACAATAATCTCCAATTTGTGATGCTCAACAAGTATAATGAGTTAAGTGCAAGAATCTTTAAATTATCTGACTCAAAGATACACAATAACCCTTAGGTGGAATATCATCTACCCAAACCCACCCTCGAGAAGTCTAGACTGGGCAAAAAGGCTGCTCAGCATCCCTGCCCAGCCCCAGCTTTATCCTTATCAGTGTCTCAGCCGGAGATGACCTAAAGTGTAGGATGGACAAGAGCAGCCAGGAATTTTCACATGGTTAACTGTAGTAATCATGCTTTCTGATCACTGGCTAACTTTGGTAGCTCAGGTAATCCAAGTTTTGCCCTATTTAAAATTTGGTAAGCAAACTGAAAGCTTTAAATTCTTTAATCTGGATTACTGATATGAACAATCCAATGTGACAACTAAAGTAGAAAATTATGTACTGTCTAATGTGTAGACCATCTTTTTTTTAGTAGTCCAGGTCTGATGGTGTTTGTTTTTTCTTTCTGAGACAGACTCTCAGTTGCCCTCAGTAGAGTGCCATTGGTGTCATAGCTGACAGCAACCTTAAACTCTTGGGCTCAAGGGATCCTCTTGCTTCAGCCTCCCAAGTAGGTGGGACTACAGGCACCTGCCACAACACCCAGCTGTTTTTTTTTTTTTTTTTTGAGACAAAGTCTTATTGTGTTGCCCTTGGTAAGTGCCTTGGCATCACAGCTCACAGCAACCTCCAACTCTTGGGCTTAAGTGATTCTCTTGCCTCAGCCTCCCAAGTAGCTGGGACTATAGGCACCCACTACAATGCCCAGCTATTTTTTCATTACAGTTATTGTTTAGCTGGCCCTGGCTGGGTTTGAACCTGCCAGCCTGGGTGTATGTGGCTGGAGCCATTACCACTGTGCAAGAGGCCCCAAGCCAACACCCAGCTATTTTTAGAGGTGGGGTCTCGTTCTGGCTCAGGCTGGTCTGGAGCTCCTGAGCTCAAGCAAACCACCCACGTCACCCTCCCAGGGTGTTGGGATTACAGGTATGAGCCACCACACTGAGGTAGTGTGTACCATCTTGACAAATTATAAATCCATCATATTGATCATATTTTAAATTCAGTAAAAATCTATGTTAACATAGTATGGCAAAAAACATTCACTTAATTCTAAACTTAGACCATTTACCTATCAACATACAGAAGTTTGTTAAAATATTATAAAGCTTCTTACAGAAGACCCAGGAAATATAATGGGGAGTCACCAATACTCTCCTTCCTGTTCTTCAAGATACCATTATTAAAACAGTTTTCTAAAAGCTACATTTGGTACTGTGTTATCTTCAAATAAAAAAAGAGGAAACTGTTGAGGCAAAAATTTCAGAATCATAGAAGACAAAGAAAACTGTAGAGAACTTTTGTGTACAAAAAGGATCACAATATAACATAAAGGCTTTTTCTCTCTTTTAACAATTTGCTTCCAACACAGATTTAAAACTTATCTAAAGTTATTATTTTTAAGTCACAAAAGTTATATTAGGCTAAACAAATCAATTAAAATGTTTTGGGCATTCAGGAAATTAAAATTTTTTAAAAAGTGTATCAATGTATGTACCAGAAAATGTGAAGGGCAGCTTCCCGCAGTCCCACATTTTGAGAGCTGACCGAATCAAAAAGGAACTTCAAACCTTCAGGCCACTGGTTGTTGCCATCCTCATCTAAAAGTAAAGAAATCCAGGCAAAAAATGTGTTAAACTGTCACAAAGACTAAGAGTTGTAGAAATTATAGACCTTTTCTTTTAAATTACCCACTCCACACACACATTCCAACTTTTATGAAATGGTGAGTGTGCTGCTTAGCTGACATTAAGAAAACAAAACACCTTTAACTCGATGCTTTGAGGGGGAATAAAAGAACTGCTTTAAAAAGAGAGAGTACTTATTTATTTATTTATTTTTGAGACAGAGCCTCAAGCTATCCCCCTGGGTAGAGTGCCCTGGCTTCACTGCTCACAACAACCTCCAACTCCTGTGCTCAAGCGAGTCTCCTGTCTCTGCCTCCCAAGTAGCTGGGACCACAGGCGCCCACCACAACACCCGGCTATTTTTTTTTTTTTGCAGCCATCATTGTTGTTTGGTGGTCCCAGGCTGGACTCAAACCCGCCACCTTAGGTGTATGTGGCTGGCGCCTTAGCCAATTGAGGCACAGGCACCGAGCCGAGAGAGTACTTATGAGAGTACTTTCAATTATTTTGGAATGTTTTCATTATTAATAATTTCAAATGAGATAGGTCACCTATAAAAATATCTGTACACTTAAAACTTGAAAATAGACTTTTCTAAGCCATTAAAAATATTCAGGGTCAGGTATGCTGGCTCACACCTGTAATCCCAGAAGTCTGGGAGGCAGAGACAAGGGGGTTCACTTGATGCCAGGAGTTAAGAGACCATTCTGGGCAACACAGCGAGATCGCATCACCAAGAAAAAAATAAAGAACAAGATTAGCCAGGCAGGGTGGTATAAACCTGTAGTCCTAGTTACTTGGGTGACACCAAGGCAGGAGGATCACTTGAGCCCAGGAGTTAGAAGTTACAGTGAGCTATACCCAGCCAAGGTAATGAAGCAAAATCATGTCTCAAAAAAAATAAACAAATAAGCAAAAGGCTGGGTACAGTGGCTCACACCTATAACCCCAGCACTCTGGGAGGCCGAGGCGGGTGGACTCCTAGAGCTCTAGGACAGGTTCAAGACCAGCCAGAGCAAGACCTCGTGTCTAAAAAAACTGGGTGTTATGGTGGGTGCCTGTAGTCCCAGCTACTTGGGAGGTTGAGGCAAGAGAATTGCTTGAGCCCAAGAGTTTGAGGTTGTTGTGAGCTATGATGTCACAGCACTCTACCAAGGGCAACAAAGTGAGATTCTGTCTAAATAAATACATAATTCACAATTAAGAGTTCTAGGGCAGTGGTTTTCAACAGGTGTGCTGTGAGAGGATCTTGGTATGCCATGAAAAATTTTAAAGATCATTAGTTAAATTATTTTTCAAAGACATTCAAAGCACATTAAATATATACTTTTAAAATTTTTTTTGGATCAACATAATTTAAGTGTGCCATCAAAGTTTAACTATAGGTTCAAGCATGCTGGTGACATTAAAAAAGTTTGAAAAACACTTGTCTCAGGAGTTTTGAACTCATTATTTAAAATACAAAAATTTGACACCGTAAGAACTGGCTGATATGAGAAAGGATGACAATATGCTAGCTGAATTGAATAAGAACTGCATTATCAGTTGATGAGATTTAAAATTTAGTATCATAATATACTAAGCCCAATCAACAGTTTTCTCCCAGTTAGCCTTTATCCTCATCAGGTATACTTTTCAACTATTAAAGAATATCATCTAAATGAGCTGCACTTACAACCACATCCATAAATCCTTGCTCCTCTCCCCCCTCCCCCAGGGCAAAAAGCATGCTCATTATTAATATTTGTAGTGACTAAAAGGATTTTCACTTTTAGTAAAATGCATTTTTTTTTTTTTTTTGGGACGGAGCCTCAAGCTATCCCCCTGGGTAGAGTGCCATGGCATCACAGCTCATAGCAACCTCCAACTCCTGGGCTCACGCGAGTCTTCTGCCTCCGCCTCCCAAGTAGCTGGGACTACAGGTGCCCGCCACAACGCCAGGCCATTTTTTGGTTGCAGCCATCATTGTTGTTTGGCAGGCTCGGGCTGGGGGTACGAACCCACCACCTTAGGTGTACGTGGCTGGCGCCTTAGCCGATTGAGCCACAGGCGCCGAGCCTAGTAAAATGCATTTTTAAAAATGCTTTCATTTTGG
>CAUYQV010158205.1:0-19881 GCA_963574575.1 Galagoides demidoff | reverse complement strand
ATATCCATTACCAGGCCCTGAGGGAACAAATGCCAGGCAGGACAGCTGCTGCCCCGCCCCCATGGGATTAGCAGCCGTCCAGGGCATCTCTGCTGGGTGCTGGGATAGGATCTGAAATGGACGCCCCACCTCTCAACACTATATACTTGAATGAGGAACCAGCACTATGGGACCTTCAGTTCAAGAAGGGTCTAAAGCAGGTTTCTCAGCAGGGGAACTACTAACATTTCAGGCTGGATAATTCTTTGTGGTCTCCTGTGCACGTGAGGAAGACTAGCAGCACCCCTGGCTTCTACTCACAGATAACCCCTGTCCCAAGTTGTGACAAGCAAAAATATCTGCAAACATTGCCAAATGCACCCTGTGGGCAAAATCGCCCAATTGGGAACCACTGGTCTAAAGTAAAGATGCTGCTCCTTCAGGCTCAGTGACACCCGCCTGGGAACCATATTAAATCATTAACCACTGAGGGCTGGATGAGCCAGCACAACGGAAAGCACCTTGACCTTATCGTGGGCAGCTCTGCAAACCTCCTCCTCCTCTCTACCACCACTCTGGAGGGTCTCCACCATCACTGGGTTGGCCAAGCTAGAAAGGGACATTCCTAACACTCCTTTCCCCCACAGCCCAGAGGGGCCAGGTGCTGTCCACGCCAGCAGCCCGTCTTCGGGGATGACTCTGGAACCATCCCCTTTCCTCTCAAACCCCTCGCTAAGGTAGAGAGGAAGAAAACAAACACCCACATTGGAGAACACTGAGGAGCATCAACATTTTTGGCAACTACTTGAACTTTTTACTTCTTGCTTCTGTTCTTTATTTGCCTTTTTGTAACTTGTATTTATTAAATGATGGAGCCAGGATTCAAAACAGAAGCAATTCCAGGGCACTTGCTTTTCTAATTTGGCTACATTGCCTCCCACATGAGACCTGGAGAACAAGGCAACACAAGGGGACCAGGAAAGAGTGGAGTCATCGCAGGAGCATCAGAGGCTCAGAAGCGCTAAGGAGAAAGTGTCACATGCGCCTGAGAGAGGACCCACAGAAAGGCCATGCATGGTTACGCCTGTCCATCAACAGCTCACCAGAGATGACATTTTCATTTACAGTGATTTATTGAAAAAAAATAAAATAAAACCAGAAAGCTTTAGGACAATTCATGCAATGCACTCCAAGTAATACCATATTCAAAGGATTACGCAGACAATATAAAAAATACTTTGTTACAACATTTACATAGGAGACACACACTTCCTCTTTTAAAAAAGCAGACACCACTGGGTATGGATAAAGGCAAGCTAAGTATATTTATACTTTAGTTTTTGAATAGTAACTATTTGGGAAGAAATGGGTGTTAGGAACAGGTAGGGAAGGGAGTAAGAAGGAAAAGAAAAGTGGGTAACTCCTTAGCTTGGACATGAGCAGGGTAGGGGAGACAGACTGTTCTGGGCTCTACAAAAGCAGAACCAGCCAGGACTGCGTTTAGAAAAGTTTTGAAATTCAGAGATGGTTCAACATCTAAGACCCTCACAGAGGGACTGATCAAGAGGAACTTTTTAGAGTCAGCACCCCATGGTTGATCAATGCCCTCTTAATATCTTGATGACTTTCCAAAGTGGAAGTTAGTTAAGAATAATGCACATGAGTTAACAAATGCATAAACATTAGAAGTAGGAGGACCAAAGCTGAGAATGGGAAAAGGGAGGGGTCTGTAAGGAGTCCTTTCTGGTTGGTGAGAAGAGACCCATTCGTCCCTCTCAGGTGTGTCCTACCTGCGCAGAAAGTGACACGTATTAGCTGTACTTAAACAGACTGTTCCCTGTGGACCTGCCACTGCTGCCTGGCTGCGTCCCGCTGCACCGGCTTGGCAGCTACCGCCGGCTTTCCTCTTTGTGATGGCTGAGTCAAAGTGCCTTCGGATTCTGGGGGCCACCTGCTAGTGGTACCCAGAAAATCCCGCAGCAGGGCTGGGGTCCTCACAGCCCCCTGACAGCAGGAGACCTATGCTTTGGCATTTCCAGATCTCAGCTGCTGAGGAGGCAGGGCGGGTGAGTATAGCGCACGCACCTGACTTCCTTTAGCTCAGCTTTACATCTCTCTTAAAAATGTCATATAAAGATTTATCTTTACCTTGCTTCTATCAAAAAAGCAAAACACTGATAACCACTTAAAACCAAAAAAAAAAAAAAGTCACCTCTGAATGTTCTCCTAAGCTGTTTTACGCAGGATACCTGTGAGTTCATTCCTGTCAACCGGCACACACTGGAGGGGAACCACACGGTCAGCATAGGAGCCACAGTGGTGCGTGCAAACTCACCTGCCTGCACATCCAGCTCAGCTGTTCCTCGGAACCCGAGCCTCAGTCTCCCAGGACCAGGGTTACCAGTACGCTTATAAAGGTAAGGTTGGCGAGCTGCGTTTACTAATGTTGTGTTGGGGGGGGTAAACTATGTAACACAAGTTTGTTAGGTAAACGCACTGAAAATAGAGTACAAAGTAGAGGCTTTAAAGATGGGCCTTCTGGATGGAAATCAACAAATACAAAAATATGCACATTTTATATATATATACATATAGTGTGTGTGTGTGTGTGTATATATATATATATATTGTTTTTTTTTTTAATGAGACAGAGTCTCAATCTGTCGCCCTGGGTAGAATGCTATGGAGTCACAGCTCACAGCAACCTCAAACTCTTGGGTTTAAGTGATTCTCTTGCCTCAGTCTCCCAAGTATCTGAGACTACAGGTGCCTGCTGCAATGCCTGGCTATTTTTGTTGTTGTTGTTGTTGTACTTGTCATTGTTGTTTTAGCTGGCCCAGGCCCAGGTTCAAACGTGCCAGCCCCAGTGTATGTTGCTGGCACCCTCCCCACTGAACTACAGGCACTGCCCTATATTTTTTATATATATAATACATATATATATATAAAATGTATGTGTAATAGATAAATGAGTATTTTTTTACAATGTGTTTTACACACATTATATAAAATCAGAGCCAACCCTGAATACTAGTTAACCACAAAATGGAATAAAGTGCCACTGTGTGCCACAAGGGACATGAATCCTGAAGATGTTAGGGTGCTGAGGGACAGTGGCCAAGCACAGCAGGTCAGCCTTGTATGGGTCCATTTCTATGAAATACCCAGTATTTCCTAGGGAAGAAAGTTAACCAGGGGTTGCCCAGGGCCGGGAGGAGGAGTGAGTGGGGACTGACTGCTTAATAGGGACGAAGTTTTATTTGGGGGCAAAAAATTGTTTTGAAATCAGAAGTAATGGCTTCACAACAATGTAATACGCTGACTGCTATGGAATCATATACTTGGAAATGGCCAATTTTATGTTGTATGAATCTCACCTCAAAAAATAAATAAAATGGTTAAAAATCACAGCTGAAAGTAGCCTCGTAGAGGATCGAGTGCAGTTTTTCCATTTACACACAGGAAACCTGTACTCACTATCAGTTACGTAAGCATTTTAAAATGCGTTTATGATGTCGTTGCCCGTCAGCCCTCTGGGGTGGGTACAGTTAGGATCCAACCCAATTTGCAAGTGGGAGCATGAAGCACAGCATAGTGACGTGGCTTCCCCAAGGCCACACACCTGTGCATTCAGGCAGGGTTCAAGCCCAGGCACTCTGCTCCCAGAACTTCCAGTCCATGATACACTTCATCAGAGGCACTCTATGGGGGAGGCGCTCGGTTGTTAAAAGAATGCCAAGTCATAACGAGGCGGGGACGGAATCTTAGTATGACATCCAGTCTTCCAGACCTCACAGCTCTGCAAAGAAACTGAGTCAACTTTTAAAATACAAAAATAAAATTTTCTACTCCCCTACAAAAGACAAGGTTGTCCAATTTCTACCCAATTTGTATTATCCAGTGAGACATAAAGAATGGGCCAAAAGACTAAACGGACCTGGGTGGCGCCTGTGGCTCAGTGAGTAGGGCACCAATCCCATATACTGAGGGTGGTGGGTTCAAACCTGACCCCTGCAGAACTGCAACAACAGAAAAAAAGTAGCCGGGCATTGTGGCAGGCACCTGTAGTCCCAGCTACTCAGGAGGCTGAGGCAAGAGAATCATCTAAGCCCAAGAGCTGGAGGTTGCTGTGAGCTGTGACGCCATGACACTCTACCAAGGGCAACAAAGTGAGACTCTGTCTCTACAAAAAAAAAAAAAAAAAAAAGACAAAACAGACAAAAAAAAAAAAAAAAAAGGCAGAAATTTAACGTAGCTACCGCCCTCTAGAAATAGCTTTACACTATAGCGATTATTTTTTTGGAAGCAGGCTAAAACTAACCGAAACTAACCCAAAGGAAAATATAAGTCATTCCATTGCCTTCCTTTGCTCCAAAGTTGGGAAGCAGCACTCCTTCACTATCTAAGGAAAGTTCCAGCCCAGCCAAATTCTGTTTAGCCTGCTCAGTAAAAACCAAAACATCATTGAGTCACTTGTCAACATTGCACAAATTGGGACCTTTCACAGAACTCTAGATTTCTGGCTTCTCTTTCAAAGTGAGAATAGGGCTGGCACCAGAGACCCCTAATTCTCCAAGGTCTGTGAGCTCTGGCTAACCACAATCCCCTCCACTCCCTATTGCCCACAACCTGACTCGTTTCACCACACTGTGACCTTTTACACAAGGTCTCACAGAGTCTGGGTCTCAATACCGGTTTTTAGGAATGCATTATTTTGTACATAATGCCTCCATTCAAAGCAATCTTTTGAAGGGAAGTTTCAGTTATTTAATGGGCTTGTCAACCAGCGCTCTTGATTAAACTTGGCTCCAATCAAAAAGGGAAATGAGTGTGTTTTTAGGCCAGTCTTGGACATAATATTAAATATATTAAATCATACCGTAATTCTGACCAAATGGCAGGATAAAACCCTAGCCACCCAAGTGAGTAAGTATTCTATTTATAGCTGCCAAGGGGTAAGGCTTCCAGACTTTGTTCACCTACTACCCTGCCCCCACCACCAACACACATGCACACACACTGTCACCGCTGTGATATTGAATTTCAGCCTCCAGCGAGTCAGACTTTTTCCGTTAGTTTGGTTTGGGATGACTCCTAAGCCATAGGCATTCTTTCTGGCCACCTGCCAGCTGAACGCAAGGAAATTCTGTTTGTTCCTCTAAAAAATAAAAAAGCCAATTCTATCTCCCCTTTGGTTTTAAAGAAGTTCAGCAAGAAAGGAGCTTACATTTCTCTCACAGGTCTGGCCTTCTTTTGTGACTGACATCAGACACAAATACCAATCAATTCTTTATCCCTAGTTATGAAACAAACCATTTTCATACTCTTCATTCAAAGGGGCTAAAAACTCAGTACATAAAAAGTACAGGCTGCTATTGCTTTTCTCTTAAAACTCTTGCAAATTGATAAATCCAAATCTTGAATAACAGTCAAGTATTATTTGACTACCAATAAAGCAGACAGGGGCACACTTGGTTACTCTGCAAGGAATCCAGGTTTTCTGAATCCAAATTGCTCAGGAACATGGCAAACTACAATTTTCTGCTGCTCTTTGTATGGCTGTCTGAAACTCAAGACTAAACAATCCATGTCACTGGTATTGGAGAATAGCTTTCTGTGCAGTTTTGTGAATGCAGCAATCTTTTACAAACTGCATCTGCCCAGTGATAGTTCAGCTGAAGGAGGAGGATGAAAAAACACATCATCACCAGGACCCCCCTGGGTGGTGGCACGTCACAAACCGTGCAAGTGGCCAGGCTGAGAATGCCAGGGAAGGCAGAAAGTAGAGGACAGTCCAGCACAGAAGCAGGGTCAACCTTGGCAGTGGCCACAGCAGATATGTGATGTGGCATATGGACATGGCCAGGAACCCACAATATCTTGAGTCAGAACAAGAGCGTTAAGTTAAAACTATGATACACAGATAAGTATTGAAATAAAGTTGGCAAAAATCAGGACTCAGGTGCAGCAGGCAAGCCAGAGCCTGAACTACAGTGGAACATGAGGTGTAGAACGGAGGTGGGAGAAGGTTGGGATACAGTTGCCCCAAAAGACCAGGGGGAGAGAGCCAAGAGGCACCAGGAGAGGGAATGATGACTTTGATCACGTGGGTTCCTACTCTCCGTGTCTTTTATAGGATTTAAGTTCAGACAAGAAACAATGCAATACACTCAGCTAGCTTGGGCTCCTCCCTGGAAGCTGGTACCTGGGTACCTCAGCTTTGGTAGCAAGGAGGGTCCGGAAAGGCAAAGGAAGAGGAGCAACTCTGTCTGCAACCAAGACCTTATCATTTCCTCCTAGAGGTCCTATAGGAAGCTGTGTACAGACCAAGGTGCTTTATCAAATAAGTAGGATCATGTGGGCAGCCAGGAAGAGGGCACCCACTCTGAGAGCTGGCCATGCTGACCCCATTTGCCAGCCACATGGCCTTCCTTCACTGCCACTCCACATGATTCCAACCTGTGACAACCTTCAGCCCTTCTAGAGCTCTTGCTGGAGCTCCTGCTGAACACCCGACCAAGCTTGCAGGACCCCATCCGTGATGAGAACCTAATATCCATTATTGGCAAGTCTATACCATTAGATAGTGGTCACTGGAAGAACAAATTAGTGCATCCCCCAACTATCACCTCATTAGGACCAGTGACACCCAACAAAACTGACATGGCCCATCTGTGTCACCGTTAATTCTGCAGACCACTATTTTTCTTTTGTTTACATATGAATGAGTTTCTAGCCCAAGACATGTCTGTCCTCCCTTTGAGGGAATTCTAGACAAAACACACCCTAAACTGGGTACCCAAGCCACGACAATAACCTTGAAATATAATTGCTATCTAGTGTAGGATCATACAGCACTAGAAAAATTGCAAATATTTTATAAAAAGCACCATCAGTCCTTGGGACAGACAAGCCACCTACCCATGACAGCTGTGATAAGCTCTTAAGATACCAACTTGGGAGAGAATCAACGAACACACACGTGCAAGAGAAGCCAAGACACATGGAGTCCCGTCTAGCTGTGTGTCTCCGGGAGGTACTTAACCCTCTCTAACCCACAGGTTATTCAACTCTACAGGATAAACAACGGTTCTTAACATGCAGAGGAGTCGACAAGATACTGTCTATATAAAGAGGGCTCATCTTTATACAGTAAATGGCGCCAAATAAGTGCCCCATAGGTGTCCTCTATTATTGTTGCTGTTATCTGTTTTAATGTTTATAGTTTCTAGATAAATCTGAGGGATCGTCCAATATGCATCAGTTAATCACATTTCCTCAGTGTCCTTGGCTCCCTCTCTGCAGCATCATCAGCTCAGAAATGGCAGAGGTAGGAGTCCTCCTGCCGGGACAGCCTTAGACTCACATCAGAGGCCCCAAGTGAATGGCCAAGTGAATTCCAATGAATTCTATCAACATCAGTCTTTAATGGGCAGTGCAAAGAAATCACTCACCATCCTCACGTTTCTTATCATTAATCTGAATTAACAGAACTAGTGAATCAATACTTGAGGCATATCTCCTACAGGTGGAATCGCTTGGCCCCCTGAGTGTTAAGTCCTTGGGTAAAGATGTCATTGCTGAGGCCTCATTACCAACCTATCAAGCCTAGATTTCTACCATGAACTTCACCTATCTCCAGAGACTTTAATTCTGCCACATCAGGGTCAGATGATGCTCACAAATTATCCACTTAGCAAATTAATTTCACCATGAATAGACAGTGTGCAGACTCTTGATCTAACAACTTAAATACCCCATTTGGAGTCCCAAAGAGCCTTTCGATTTAAAATTTTCTCAATCAACAAAGCCTGCATGTCACTAAACTTCCTCTAGAAAGATGTCTTATTTTTAGCATCTTCCAATGCCCAAAAGCCATGAAGTCAATACAAATCAGATTAAATTATTTTCTTTTTTCGCCCTCCTGTTAGGAGGGGGAAAACAGCCAAGGAAAAACATGAAAAGAAGTCACTCCTAAATCACAGATTAAATCCAGGAACTTTAAGACGATCCAACTTCATTTTCCTCCAGCCTAAAGATTTGATGAGAGCAGTCAAACTGATAAGCAGTCTTCTATTTATTGTCAGCAAATAAAGAGTTTGGCCTGCTGATTCACCTGCCCCTACCACGCTTTTAGAATGAATCATTACTGTGTCTGGCAAGAAAACAACATGCTTGTTGAAAATTAAGCAGAAAGAAAAATCACACACTTGCTCATCAAAACTGGAAGAAGAGGAAAAGAAAAGAGGAGTGGCGCTGGTTGGTAAAGGTTCACTTACTCCATTCAAAGAGGCTGCCTCTGGCATTATCAGGGTGGATGCCTGAGTATTCGGTAACTGACCAAATAATCAGATGACAGGAAGAGGTCCCGAGAGTAGAGGATAAGATTGCGAATGCCGGCCTTCTGTTTTTCTTTCATCTCAGAAATACACCTATCAGGTTTCTATAGTCTATTCCTTTACTTCTTAGGATAAGTGAAACTTCATATTCAAAAAGAAGGCCTACGGAAAAAAAAGAAAAATGACTTTCTAGCTCAACGATTCCCTAATGCCACAGAAATCCATGTTGGAATAAGTACCACTAAGACACAGCTACAGATCTAGACACATAGCTAAGTTACGCTAAATATAATAAAGATAGGAAAATGAATAAAAATCAGATGAACGCTTCATTCACACACACCTCTAAAAGTAGACTCCAGGAAGTTACTCTAGGAGTAACGATTTTACTTAGAAAACACAGAGCATTAAAATAACTAAACACAACAGGGTAGACTCTGCTAGAGACAAGTCAGGATTTCTCAACCTCGACGCAGTTGACATTTTGGACCAGATCCATCTCTACTTTGGGGGCTGCCCTGTAGAATCAGGAAGTTTAACAGCATCTTTGGCTCCTACTTGCAGATACCAAATACCAATCATGCCTTCCCAGTGCCAGGGGTAACCACCAAAAATGTCTCCAGGTAGTGCTAAATGTCCCCCTGGAGAGAAAAGCACCCCTCGTGGAGTACTCTTCTATATAAAAGAATGGAAAAGCAAGTATTCAATATGTTCAATACGACTATGAAGCCACTCTATGAACTAATCCATGCCCACACAAGGGAAAAACTCAATTTAATTCAAGTTGGCGGGAGTCGGGGGAACAAGGGAGGGAGGGACAAGGACGGGGCGAGAGAGAAGGAGGGAGGAGGATAGATGTGTTCTTATGTAATGGGCACCAGGAAAGGGTATGCAGCACACACCTCCTGGGTGTGGGACGTGAGTACAACAGGGACTTAGACCTAACAAATGGAAACATAGTAACCCAATCATTTGTGCCCTCATATCAATCTAAAATTTAAAATAAATAATAAACCATCATTCTAACCCTGTCCCTAATGAGGTACCCAGCTCTTAACAATATCCAGGCTACATACTTTATGGCAAAGAACAAAGATGTGGTTACATCTGCTGATCTAACCACACTAGCCATTTCCTTCTTAAACCCCAAAACCTGTATTCCTTAGAAATGAAAAAACACTAGCAGCTATCAAGTATCACCACCTTAACGGAATTACAGTTTTGGAAAGTTGATTTAAATGTAAATGGTCCATCGCCTTTTAAACATCTCGCACAGGTAGAAGGAAAGTTGATCTCCAAGATGGCTTCTTAAAATGTTTACCCCTACACTTGAATGAAACTGCACTTTTATCCATCTGGGGTGAGGAAGATGGGAACAAGCCCAAAGCTGTGACTAGACAGCTGTGTGTCAGTTACATCTTCGAGGGAGACAGAAGTGCCAGCTCCTCAGATAGCAGGCAAGATTCACAAGCTGCGCACAGATTCCAAAGCAAACAACTTTCTCTTAACATCGTTTCGTGGGAATCTGGAGTTTACCAGAAACAGACAAAAGTCCAGAAAAATTATTTAGGCTATTCCATGTGACCTTAGCATCCAATGTGTGCGCCCTGGAAACAAAAATTTCACTGAAACTCTTCTTGAATGTTCTCCCAGAACAGAATTCCTACAAACTGCCCATCATTCGAGATGAGTGCTGAGTTGCTGCCCTCATAAAAACAAGGAGGTCTGTGTTTTTGCTTTCTCTGATTAGTTAATTCCTCCAGGGCTTGTATTACATGAGTCCGCTCTGTACCACGGAACACATACATGTTCCTGAAGGTTCCACAGACAGACTTTTCACGTTCACCAACCCCCAAGAACCACTGCCATCCTCCCCAGTGAAGACTTGCCTCTTAGAGCCAGACCTTTGGGGGTCCGTATCTACCCCTCCCCAGGTGCGTGAACTTGGGAAGTCGCTTAACCTCTCTACAACTCTGTATTCTCATATATAAAATGGAGGTGATGAAGGTATAATCGAGTAAGGGCTATTGACAGATTAAATGAATTCTCTTAAAAAATTCCACCCAGTCCCAGCCCATGGTAAGTGTTCCACAAATTTACACAAGTCATTATGAAAGATGGATAAATAAAACTGCAGCTGCACGGAGGCTGAACGGACAGCACAATGGCTACACCACAAGGCTGTTCCATTTGTTCAAACTGTGGCCAAAATCCTACACTATATCAAATCCTAAGTACACACCATTTGTCTTTCCCTTGACAAACTTCTGACTTGAATGAGTACTACTAAAATACAAAAATTTAACTTTTTTGTAAAAAAAAAAAAAAAAGGTAGTATTTTCCTAAGCTGAGTTATGACAAAGACAGGAGGAGATACTATCTATCTCTTAAAATACCCTTCCAAAATTCTGCTGTTCACGAGAGACTATCTGCTCAATTCCATCAACCATGTCGTCACAAGGCAAAAGAAAACCCTCACATGGGCCTTCATTCTGAGGATAGCTCATTTCACCGTGTCTCAGGACACGCCAACTCCAGAGATTCAGTTAGGGACGTGGCGGAGGTTTAGGTGACAATGGAAATTGAGAGACAGAAAGGACACATCGACCTAAGTTGTATCTCTGACCCCATCATTTGATGGTAAAGTAACCTCACTCAGGTGTCTCAGAGTAAAAGACATTTACTGGAAATCTCAAAGATAACGTGAGAAGAAAGATAAAGTGACACTCCCCTAAAAAGCCCTCGGGACTCCTCGAAAGAGATTTTTGGATTTCAGAAGCACATTTTAACACTACACACAATCCACCGGCCTGACGAAACCAACCTAGAACTGTTCTTGCTTTCCATTTTTATTCTTAGAGCTAATGACTCACATTTTAACTTTTTAGTAAAACACTAGAAAATATTATAACGAGGGTGAAAAGACAGCTGCAGAAATTACCTGCCACAACGTATGCAAAGAACCTCTGCCCTGTTTATGCTCCAGAATATCCTACAGCAGCATCTGAACCGCATAACCAACAGCTCATTTCATCAGACGTTTTCTTCTTCAGCTTCATACTTTAAAACCAATGGGAGATTCCATCTTTTAAATATTTTATGAGAGAACTGGCCTTTTCTAAGAGAATGTAAAATGCAGTAAACTTAACCTACCAGATCTGCCCAAAGACAAGGAGGAAACTATTACAGCTGAAAATGCCAAGACACCATGAGAATCATTTCATTGATGAATCCCATCGGTTTTCAAGCTCCAGAAAGATTAATGGCAGAATTTATAGTCTGCACCTGAACTTCATATACTTGACGTTGTACTTGATACCTACTTTCAACCCCTGAGAAATGAACATCTTTTGGAAACGCAGTTCCTAGGACTGACAAGCAGTATTCTGATGACCCTATCCTAACAAGGCAAGCACGTGTGGAAAGGCAGGGAGGCTGCTTCTGTCTTTTAAAAAAACAACTCTAAATAGGGCCTAGATGCCATTTGTTTCTTCACAGAGAATCAGGTACCTACTAGATCTAGGCAAAAACCCTTAGGCCTTGGTGAGAGAGTTTATATCCCAAGCCAACTGCTATGACTGCCTCAGCCGGGGAACCTAAAATTCCAATGCCAAATCTAATACATATTAGGTTTATCATAAGCACAAACTAGTTTAAACAAAAAGTCCACCTCTCTTTAATTCCTGAGAGAGAACAGCTGACCGACATGTTGCTAGAACTTGAGACACACTTTATACGCATGCTCAGTGTAGACACGTCTCATGTAAACCTGGAGTTCTCGAGAAAGAAGTGAGTGTGGGAGGGAGTCCTTTAACTTGACTTCGACACAGAACCTAGTGGTGCCAGCAGAATAGCCGGTGTCTCCCTAGGGCTCAGAACAGCCTCGGCTTAGACTTTAAATACTAAGGGAAAAGGAAGCAAGATGGGGAGTGGGTCTAATGGAGGCAGAACTAGGAGGGCAGGGAGGTGAGGGCAGGTCACACGGAGTCCTAGCACTGGGATAGCTGGAGACAGCCCATCCCTGGAAGGGCAGGAGGCCTCACCCGGGGAATTTAAAAAGTTAGAGTTCTCTCACATGGGACACATCTAAGTTTTTTTTAGTTTTTATTTGCCCTTACGGAAAAAAAAAACCAACTCTTTTTTTTTTCATAAGGCACAGAGCCAGAAGCACTAGGAAGTGGGCACTATGATAGAGCCCCAGTGATGCTAAAGAAAGAAAATCCTTCCCCGGCTTCTGCACAGGGCTCTGCGTTCCTCCCGCACAGGCGAGACTGAGGCCTGGGCCATGGACAGACTCCAGCGCACCTCATAGAGCAGCTCATCCACAGGTTCTGGGGCGGCTCCTTCCCAGGGAGGGGCACATGCCCGGGACCTGGGTGGCCCTGCACTTCACAGACTGGCCTTTGGGCACAGATTGTCCCTTGCATACTCTAGTTTTCCTGGTCACACCTTTTACCAAGATGACCCCTTCACTGCTGCCACCACTATGCAAAGCTGTTTTTTTAAAATTTTAAAATATTAATTAAGAGTTGCAGCCGTATTTTTACACAGACATCTTGTAAAATGCTGAGTTCAGGGTGTTGGGTATGCCTATCGCTAGAGCAGTCTTCACTGTACTCACCTGGCTTGTTTCTACCTCAGCCCCACCTTCTGCCCTCCGCGTTCTTGGTTTCTCGTGCCCTCTACGTGGCTTTGTGCCTGTGTGTGCCCATCTATTAGCTCCCACTTAGTGAGGACATACGTTGTCTACATTTGCATTCCTGAGACACCCAAAGGAAATGAAGTCATTTCATCACAAAGACACCTGCACTCCAATGTTTATTGCAACAGAATTCACAAACACAAAGATGTGGAATCCAGCTCAGTGCCCAACAATTCATGTGTTTTAAAGAAAACGTGGCATATAAATACCATGGCATACTACTCAGACATAAACAGAAGGAAATAGTGTCATTTGCAGCAATTTGGATGGAACCAGAGATTCAAAGCCACTTTTGACTTCCTTATAAGTCTTGGCTTAAGACAAGAAAATCCACTTAGCACTCACTGGGTCCCACTGAGATGCTGATAAATAAAAGGAATACCTTATTGCACCTTTGTTTGGCATCCTAAGAAGTTTTGGCTGTAGCAAACTCCAATGTCCATTGCTCCCCTGGTACTGGTCACGGGGCTCTAACAGATCAGGGCTGAGACAGCATCAAATGACCTCAAGCACCAAAGCCCCGCTGTGCAGAAGTCGTTTCCTCTCAGGTAAAGATATAGGAACCTGCCAGTCAGTAAGACGATGAGCAAGTCCAAATGCACCTGATCTCACTAAATCTACCTCAAACTGTTTCAGAAAAAGAGTCACAAATCAAAAAATTCCTTGACGTCAGCGCTTAAATTTACAAGGAGTTAAAAGGGAGAGCTATGAGAATTGAGCTCTTAACAGCCATCAGACAAAAATAGAGTTGCTCATTATGGAAGTAATTGTCAGTCCCAGAAAGACACTGGGCATCACCCAAGGTATCCTAAGTGTACCTGAACAAGGGAACAGTACTCAGCCACGAAACGAGCAAAATTCCCCGTGCAATAACGTTGCTGGGGAAAAGGCACTGGACGAGGAGAGCTGGTCTCAAAGGACACTGGTTCCACTTTTACAGTTCTTTCAAATGACAAAATTACAGAGGAGAACAGGTAAGAAGTAGCTGGGAGTTGTGGAGATAGGGAGGGGGGTCATGGAATGTTTGGCATTGAGAGTGGTGTTACCCGTGCACTCATGCAAGCCAAACTGGTGAAAACTAAATACAATACCTGGTTTTGATTTGTCCTATTATTATGTAAAACACACCACTAGGGAGTCTAGGGAACAGGAAGGACCTGTCTGCACTATTTGGGCACTAGCTGAGTCTTTATGTATATTTTTAAGTATGCCAGAATAAAACTGTACAAAATACATGGCAGGAGGGCAGGAGGGCAGTAGCCACGACGTACCTTGACCTGTTCCCAAAGCTTTCTGAGAGAACATGACCTTCTGTTTCCTACTGGAGAGCAACTGTCAGTTTAATTACTCAGCATAATAAATACTTCTCTGATGCTCCAGGGAGAGGATTTCAAAGAGCACTTGTCCCGTGAAGGGTCCCAGAGGGGGGACCAAAGACCGCCTTAGGGCAGAGGTACAGCTGGCTGGGAATATTCTAACTCGGCTGAACAATTTAACACATGACTTGAATGATGACTGTAAAGCCCGAACCTCATGGACAGAGTCTGGGCACTAACAGAATTTACTGATAAATGTGTGGTGTCCCCACATTTCCTACTGTGGGGGACTATTAGGAAAGAGTAGAGATGAGGAAGGGTGAAGAAGCTCCTGGCCGCGTCTGAAGACATGTGGTTGTCACAGCCAGTGAGTAGGGGGCTGCGATCAGAGGCCAGAGGCGCTGCTCAAAATCATGTAACACACAGGGCAGCCCATCCCCCACCCACTACAAGACTGACCAAGCTGACAATGTCCAGGGTGCCGAGGCTGACAAAACCTAAAAAGAGGCCACACCTGCCCACATTCAAAAATCAGAGGTAGAAAAATACCAGTGGACTCCACGTCTGGCCCGAGCTCTGACCTCCTACTGGAACCGGCTAATGGGATAAGAGAATCTAGCCTGTGATGGCAAAAAAAAAAAACCCCCACCAACACCGCCACCGAATGTTAGAAAATGTAAGTCAGATCAAAAATATAAGTAAAAATGGAGCATAAGGGGGAAGGTTGAAACAGCTTAACTTTTTGTCAGTTTAAAAAAAGGTATGTGATGGGCCACTTGTTCAGTGGCCTCCAGAGTTAAGGACAGGACCACGAGCTGCCACAGGCAACTGAGGAAGCCACGCCGTCCACAGAAACCTGGTCCCCGTATTCAGGACCCTCTGCAAAAGCAAAGTGTCAACGTGTCCACACATGCGCTTTTTTCCCTGAGAACAGATAAGAGAGCCCCGTGGTGTGCGCAGGTGGGTTTCGAGAACTGGGGCTTTTTCCTGACGGTCCATTGCCCAAGCCCCTCCAGGTTCTAGTTTCTTCACCCTTTACCTGGATAAATCCCCCAGGGCCACAGCATTAGAAAAACAAAATGCAGGTCGAAATAAACAGAATCAAACTTGTATCAAATGACAACAGCATATACCTTGTCAAAGGTAGAGTAAACATTTCTATTTCAAAGTTCATAGACACATTTCCGGGGTTAATAAATAAGCTTTAAAGACATGCTCACCCCCTACATACACACCCCAATACGGTTGTGTGTTATTTAAATCTCCGTGGTTAGAATAGCAACCATCTGCCAACTGTTGTTGCCCAGAGTTAACTCACAAGAACACTATAATGCAAAGAAATTTAAAAAATTTTAAAGCCCGGGCAAACAATTCTCAACTACATATCCAATGGTTCCCCAGGCAGTGTACAGCCTCGCCCCTTGCGTGACCTTTGGTCTTAAAGGAACATCCCTAACCATGCTGAGACAGAGAGGCTGGGGACAGGGGAGGCAGGCGATATGAATCAACAGCCTTGCTTGTAACTAACAGAAAGAAATGGCCTTTCTCCTCCCCTCTGGCTCATGGAAGACCTAAAAGTGGAAATGCAAGTCTAGTATCACAAGCTAACTTCCTCTGCTAATCAGTGCACTTCATAAAGATTCTAATAAGAAGTTACCAAATCCCTGGGATTATAAAGCCATCAGGATAGGGGCATCTCCACTATACCCTCTACAAGCTGTTCTGACATTTAAGGTGATATTCAAAGTGATGGATATCCCAATTACCCAGATTTGGTTACATGACTAGATCAAGCCATCACATGTATCCTGAAAATATGTACATCTAATATACATATCAATAAAAAGTAAATTTTTTTTTAAATTTCAGGTTTTGGAGCTTTTCAAATTTCAGATTTTCTAATTAGGGATACTTAATTTGCATAATGAAATTAAAATATTGTGTAGCAATTCTTACAACCAATAATCTATCATACATAATTATCCCTTAGGTTTGAATCTAAACATTGCTGTACATTTTATTGACAACATAAGCAACTACTATCTTGCCTTAGAAAAGCAGGCCTTAAATAAATAAAAGAACACGCTAAGAACTACAATGACTCAAGAAAGGTTTTTCCATGTGGTGCCTAGCTCAGGCAGCTAAGGCACCAATCACATACACCAGAGCTGGCAGGTTCAAATCTGGCCTGGGCCTGCCAAACAATGATAACTACAACCAAAAAATAGCCCGGCATAGTGGTAGGCACCTGTAGTCCCAGCTACTTGGGAGGCTGAGGCAAGAGAATTGCTTAAGCCCAGGAGTAGGAGGTTGCTGTGAGCTGTGTTGCCGCAGCACTCTACCCAAGGGGATAGCTTGAGGCTCTGTCTCAAAAAAAAAACAAAAAAAAAAAAAAAAAGGTTTTTCCCTTTGGTATTATTGTCCATAAAACATAAATTACTGTGAAATTCTTCACCATAACCATCCAGCTAGTGCTTTTGCTAAAATATGGAGAATAAAAATAGATTTATGGAAAATAGAGTAGGGAGTACACAGCGTTATTTCCCATGCAAACATCACTGGCTCATCAACAGAATACCCAGACATGTACAACTATAATTCAACTTTTGAATGAATTACATTCATTCATCGTTGATAATTTGCTGCTTTTCAGCAATAATGTTTTTCGATTCTGTCCTAAACAAGGTTTATTTGTCAACATAGAATAGAAGACAGTTTAGTTACCAGTGTGTGAGCTAGGCTTCTAACTTTTAAATATTTAGAAATGTGATCTGGAGCTCCTGCCCCACCAATGACAGGGGGCTTCCCATATGCCTACAAGTTTCTTGACATTCAAAGCTTTCTCAGTCAACTATTAAGTGAAAACATCACATATAGAGGATTAAACATCATACTTACTACAGCGTGAATTGTCAATCTGTGTCTCACATGATCATTTATGTGGTCTCCACAACCACAGGTGTGTTTGAACCAAAATGTATATGGCATAGAAATAAAGTCGCAAAGCATTTACCACAAAACATTAAGAGTAGGACCAAGAAAGATTCTTTTTGTCATTTATTATGACAAATTTTCTAAACTTATTACACATTCATATTCAGGATTAAAGAAAGAAAAAAATGAATTTAAGAATACATAGAAAAATATACCGAAAAAATACAGTAAATATGTTTATCACAAACTTTGTATTTAAAACAAGAACACTCTCAATTCTAAATACATACCTAGTAACCTAATGCATTTCATTAAGATTCTAGTGAGAAGTTACAAAATCCCTGGACTCATAAATAAATTATGACCGGGGTATCTCAGCTGTGCCCACTAAAAGCTGCTCTAACAATTCTGAAACTCTGCTGCCAAATAACCCCCAAATCTGCAAACTCTTTGATCAAACATTTCTGCTCCTGGAAAATTTTATCCTCAAAAAATAAACATGTGTGGCGTGGCACCAGTAACTCAGTGGTTAGGGTACCGGCCACATACACCGAAGCAGGCAGGTTCAAACCTGGCCCCGCCTGCTAAAACAACAAAAAAATAGCCAGGCATTGTGGTGGGTGCCCATAGTCCCAGCTACTTGGGAGGCTGAGGCAAGGGAATCATTTAAGCTCAAGAGTTAGAAGTTGCTGTTAGCTGTGATGCCATAGCACTCTACCAAGGGCAACATAGTGAGACTCTGTTTCAAAAAAAAAAAGAAAGAAAGAAAGAAAAAGAAACTTGCATGCAGTGATCTACGTATAAATGTGTTTATCTTCTATTTTCTGGCAACAACCTAAAATCATCATCTAATTGATGATACATTCCCAGGGAGAATGGGCAGGGCTAGGACCTTAGTCCTGGGCCTAAGCTAATAAAAAGTAAAAATTTATTCATGGTGTCCCCAGAAATGAGCACATAATCACTTGGATGAACTTCTTTTAACAAAGAATTTTAACAAAGTCGATCTGATGAGCACAGACTATTCAGAGTCAGTCCACCTCTCTGTACAATGTACCCATATAACTCACATATTAATTGATTCATATGCCATTCACTGATTGCCCCCAAAACAAAGCAAAGATATTTTTTAAAATGATGAAATTCTTTTGGGACTCACTATTGGGTGAAAAACCCACTAAAAAAAAAAACAAAACCCATTGTAGTCCAACATCCTCAAATCTTGTCTTATCTTTGCCCTTAAAGCATCAACAGATAGTAAAGGTCAACATCCCTACCCTAAAGCACAAAAATTCAACCTTGCCTGCCTTTTCCTTTGTAACAGAAGTATGTCATTTCTTAAATTACCATAATTTAAATGATTTTATACCGAGGAAATTTTAATCCTTACGAGCAGATACGGAAGCCTGGGTGAAGGAAGAGCTATTAGCTAGACGACTTGCACATGGCACTCCCTTGCCCTGGCTATACGTCAACAGATGTTTTGTCCCAGCTTTGCCCCAAGAACTCTTAACACATTTTCCTGTAACTGGCAGAGTCAGATGACACGTTGTCATGTGACATGAGATGTTAGATTAGGTCTGGCAGACACATTTTCTCTTAGCAAGGCAGCAAAATGTTTTGTTCAAAAAATGCTCTTTGAGAAACAATCCGATGTGCTGGCCTGATCACTCCATGAGCTAATTAATAAACTGATGAAACACAACTGATTTGAAGAAACTGGCAACCCAGTCAGATTCTTTAATCAAAAGAGAAGATGCTATCAGGGCACCTCAAAGAATACACCAATAATTGATAGAACTGGAGAGTCCTACCTTGTCTTTTAGTAAAATAAGCACTTCTCAGAAATCCCGTTTTTCTAAGTGCCTTGTTATGTAAATCTTCCTAGTGATGAGGTTGGGGTCACTAACTTTAGAAACCAAATACAAATTAGGGACATGTTCAAAATCAGATTAACATTTTCCTGAAGGGTTTTCAGGGTTCCTAGGGCATGAACAACTTGTTTTCCCAGACTCCCATGCAGTTTTCAACTTGAAAATCATTGTCCTGCTGTATAGGACACCCCATCAAAGAGCCCAGAAAAGATGATGCAAGTGTAAGACAAATGATGCCAGCAGGACAGAAAAGCAGGGCGGTGAAGAACTTGCCATGGCTCTGGACATTGCTTGCCTGGGTTCAAATCCTGACTACCATTTTCTAGCTGTGCAACACCAAGCCAGTTACTTAACCTCTCTGAGCCTTGCTTTCTTCATCTACGAACTGCTTATAATTACACAGCCTTACTCATAGGGTTGTTAAATGGATTGAATGCGTTTCTAAATGTAGAATGCTTAGCAAGGTGCCTGGCACATGGTAACTTATTTATGGGAAATTGGTTCTAAAACCTCCCACAGATACCAAAATCTGCAGAAAAATTCTGTGTCTGTTCAGTAGAGATGGAATTTTTTTCTTTTCTTTCTTTTTTTTTTTTTTTTTTGAGACAGAGCCTCAAGCTATTCCCCTGAGTAGAGTACTGTGGCATCATAGCTCACAGCAACCTCCAACTCCTGGGCTCAAGCGAGTCTCCTGCCTCAGCCTCCCAAGTAGCTGGGACCACAGGCGCCCACCACAA